>JAPDVR010000014.1:43398623-43546123 GCA_026230005.1 Gila orcuttii | reverse complement strand
TAGCCAAAGCACACATAGATCGTAAAACATGCATTGTTTAAAAAAAAAAACATTGGTGTGCAAAAGTAGGCTGATGGTAATGTGGGTGCAGATGCGAGATGACCTCCTTTCATATTTCTGATGTAATCTGTATATGTTTCTGGCACGTAGGTTGATGAATCCATGCCTATAGAGAAGAAAACCCTTTCTAGGCCCTGCCCAGTTCAGATTATTTGTAACAAACACTTTACGAATCCGTCCAGCATTGAAGGACTATTACTCTGATGAGCAGATCTTTCAACCAATCAGAGGAAAAGGGACGTTTCCTTCCCGCCCACATGTGGAAATCACATATTCAAGCCGTTTATCCTTTTTCTCATTTTCTACTTTAAATTTTAAATCAAAACACGAAGGAACGGTATACAGTCCATGAAATACTGTATGTATGTAACAGTTTTGTTTATAATTAAGATTAATCTTTAAGCTTGTGATTTTAGAGCAGAAATACTCACAAAGTAAATCCTGCTGAACATCATACTTGAAACAAATAGACTTTGCACGTATTTGCATGAAAACAAAAAATAAAACAATGCAAATAAAACCACATGCAAAAATACATGCAAATAAAACCAATGGGTGACTCCTTTCTCCTTTATAGTCCATTTAAGGTAATGCATACTCGACTTGAATTGTCATACAACACATGAATTATTAGGCAAGCTGATATTTTGATCATATGTATGGAAGTAAAATAATGCCAAATGTTTTTGAAACAAAAGCCTGTTGAATTGCACTACTTGAAAAGTTCAAGAGTGTTAGTTTGTTTTAGCATAAAACTCCCTAATTCTTTAACTGAATCAGTCTATGATAAATATAATGTAAAAGCGACACAGCAGCAAGAAGAGTTTGAAACTGAAATTATGAAATTGTTTATAAATTACTGTTTGAGTGAAACACTTAAAGCTGGATAATTGAGAGGATTGTGTGATGATCATCTGCTAAATAAACCATGAGAGATTAAATGCTGGGAATATTCCCACAGGAGAAACCGCTAAAAGATGGAGTTTGAGGAGGAACTCTGCAGAACGAGAGATGAAGATACAGAGGAACAAACAGGTCTGTGTTTTCCTTCATTCTCTTTAATGACCGATGAGGAACATTAAGATGAAAACTCACATATACAGTAACAATACATCGAAAACTAGATTTACAGAGCTCGAAATTAACTTTCTTACTTGGTAGAACGTCTCAGGTTACGTATGTAACCCTGGTTCCCTGAGAGGGAACGAGACGCTGCGTTGAGACGCGGTGGGAACGCTCTGCGTGATTGCGTTGTGAAGCACGTGTATAATCAGTCCAATGGAAGAGCTAGACGTCATAGGCGGGTGACGTCATAGACCAGGAAGCTATAAAGCACCCCTGAAAACAGACCGCGACAGCTTCTGATAAGCCTGAAGCAAGTCGATCAGGGCATGCAGGAAGTATGGCAGGAGAACGCAGCGTCTCGTTCCCTCTCAGGGAACCAGGGTTACATATGTAACCTGAGACGTTCCCTTTCAAGGGAACTCGAGCTGCGTTGAGACGCGGTGGGAACCCCATACCCACTACGCCATAAAGACAAATGCCCGTTCTGTGTGAAGTCTTGCGCACACTAAGAAGCAAGCAACCTAGCCCCAGGAGTGGAGAGGTCTAAGTCATAAAATCTGACAAATGTATGTGGTGAGGACCAGCCTGCCGCATTACAAATATCCTGAAGGGAAACTCCCGAAATTAAAGCCTAGAGGCAGCCATACTTCTGTAGAATGGGCCTGAACAGCCATAGGGTGAAGGCTGTCCGGCCGCTTCATAAGCAAGTGAGATAGCCTCAACTACCCACTTGCTCATCATCTGTTTAGATGCAGGGCAACCTATCTTAGGTGACCCGAAGCAGACAAATAATTGTTCTGATATAAGCCACTGAGCAGCTCTGTGGACATATGCATCCAAAGCCCGGACAGGGCATAACAGATTAAGTTTTTCCTGATCTGGGGTATTAATGGTGGAGGACAGAAGGCCTGCAGCACAAATGACCCGCACATTCAGTAGGGACCTAGAGATACAACCTGACCTGGGGTGAAGAAATACTATCACCATACCAGGTGCAAATCCAAGTACGTGCAGGCCTCAGCCTCATGTACCACGGAGAAGACGAAATTAAGGATCTCTCCTCAGAGATAACCCAGCAAAGAAACATTCATTACAGAAATCAAGTACTGTACCAACAGGGCAGAAACAAAATTCAGAAGGCGTTCTCTGCACCAGTCAGAGAACGGTTTCCATATCAATGCATATTTAGTCTTCTCGTGGAGGGAGCACTAGACTGGAGTATGGTCTCCAAGACCTCGGTCGAGAGACCTGAGTCTATGAGCTGGGCCCCCTCAGAGGCCGAGCCCACAGTATCCAGAGCTCCCAGGAGCAAAGATATCGGGAAATGCGTACAGTTGTAGCGTGAACCACACCTAATACATCACATCCAGTTCAAGCGGAGCTGGATGCATGAGGGAGAACCACAAAGGGCAATGCATTGTACAAGCGATACGAAAGGTCGACTTGAGTTTGACCTAAGTTCTCCCTAAGAAGCTCCACCACCTCGGGGTGAAGTTTCCATTCCCCGGGCCACAGCCCCTGCCTCAACAGGATATCTGCTCTGATATACGAGACCATCAGTGTGTTGTCCGGACCCTTCACCGAGCAACCACTCATGATTGCCCCCGACTTGTGAGGGAAGCATCCGTCGATAGCATTATGCGTCGACAAGAAGCCCCCAACACTGGGCCTGGGCGAGGAACCAAGGTTCTTCCACATGACCGAGGCACGAAGGCATAGCCGCGTGACCTTGATCATGCGAAAACGGATTTCCCCTCGGAGAAAACCCCTTGGTCCTGAGGCACCACTGCAGGGTCTCATGTACAGAAGGCCAAAGGTAACTACGTTGGACGCAACTGCCATGAGCCCCAACCAAAGGCCTTTCACCGAACGGCCACTCATGACCGCCCCCCATCCTGTGAGGGAAGCATCCGTCGATAGCGTGACGCGTCGACAAGAAGCCCCCAGCACTGGGCCCTGGGCGAGGAACCAAGGTTTCTTCCACATGACCGAGGCACGAAGGCATAGCTGCGTGACCTTGACCATGCGAAAACGGATTTCCCCTCGGAGAAAACCCCTTGGTCCCGAGCCACCACTGCAGGGGTCTCATGTACAGAAGGCCAAAAGTAACTACGTTGGACGCAACTACCATGAGCCCCAACAGTCTCAGAGACTGTTTGCAGTGAGTGACTGACCTAGTTTTAAATTCCTTTACGGCTGTGAGAATCGCAGAAATACGTGCAGGAGACAGACGTGCTTGCATTGTTGTTGAATCCCATAATACACCTAGAAAAGTGGTCCTCTGAGCTGGGAGGAGTACACTCTTTTGGTGTTGAGCCGCAACCCCAACCTCCTTATGTGGGACAGAACAACATCTCGATGTTGAACTGCCAAAAGCTCGGACTGAGCTAAAATCAACCAATCGTCGATATAATTTAATACGCGAATGCCCTGGAATCTCAGAGGAGCCAGAGCTGCATCCACGCATATTGTAAAAGGTGCGGGGTGATACCTAGGCCGAATGGAAGAACCCGATACTGGTATGCTTCGCCCCTGAAAGCAAACCTCAGGAACCTCCTGTGATGAGGATGGATAGATAAGTAAGCGTCCTTTAAGTCTATTGTGACAAACCAGTCCTCGGACTGAGTCTGTGACACAATCATATTTAGCGTAAGCATACTTTGAACTTAAGATTCTGAGACCTGCTGTTTAATTGACGCAGGTCTAGAGTAGGACGCAACCCCTCATCCTCTTTCGGAACAATGAAGTAATGGCAGTAAAACCCTGACTGTCTGCCGGGAGGAGGAACCCCTTCTACAGCTCCTTTTGCAGAAGTGTCAGTACTTCCTGCTCCATAACCAAAGCCTGCTCGGGGTCCACCACAGTGGGGAGGACCCCTAGAAATCTGTGCAGACAAGAACTGAATTCTGAACCCCTTTTCTATAGTGTACAGGACCCACCGAGAAATATGTGGCAGTAGTTTCCACGCTGCCAGAAATTCTACTAGGGGAACCAGTCTCTCAAGACTGGCCTCTGGATTTGGTTGAACAGTCACTACGGTGCCCTGAAGCGGCGAACCGGCAGGGAACAACCGAACTGACCATTCTACGACCCTCCTCGGAGGATCGTATGGGGACGCTGACACCTCGGTGCCCTGAACGGCGAACCGGCAGGGAACAGCCGAACTGGCAGCGCTGCGACCCTCCTCAGAGAGTCGCACCCCAGAGGGCGCCGAGGAGAAACGGTTTCTCAAAACGGTCCCTGCCCCGGAGGAGCCCTCAGAAGCCTGATAGCCTCGTTTTTTTTTTTTTTTTTTACGACAGGACTTCCTGTCTAAACTTTATTAGAGATGACGACAGTCCTCAGATCTTGCCTACCTCTAAATAACTTAGTTCCTACGACCCTCCTCGGAGGATCATTGGAAAAAGCAGGCACCTCGGCACCCTGAAACGGCGAACCGGCAGGGAAACCGAACTGACTGCTCTACGACCCCCCTCGGAGGATCGTTTGGGGACACTGACACCTTGGTGCCCTGAACGGCGAACCGGCAGGAAAACCGAACTGGCAGCGCTGCGACCCTCCTCAGAGAGTCGCACCCCAGAGGGCGCCGAGGAGAAACGATTTCTCAAAACCATCCCTACCCCCGGAGGGGACCACCCTTTAGAAGCCTGATAGCCTCGGCGTCAGGGCTTCCTATTTGTCCAAGCTTTTTTAGAGATAAAAACGTCCTTAGATCTTGCATATCTCTAACTGGCTAGAGTGCTACCGCCACCCAAGTCCCCCGATTGTGGAGGAGCCCAAATGGCGATGCTCGTTTGCACTCAGTGCTGCGAGGAGCTTAGTAGACCGAGACTGCTCAGCCCAGCAGTCTCAGGAACATTAGATTGGTGAGGAAGAAACCTCTGGAACGCCGCTGAATGGTTTATTTCTTTGTTTTTTCTTTATTTTTAAATCAGAAATACGTATGTATATATATATATATATATATATATATATATATATATATATATATATATATATAAATATATATATATATATATATATATATATATATATATATATATATATATATATAAATATATCACTCCGTGGCCACCAGCAGGAAAACAACCGAACTGGCCGTGCTGCGACCCTCCTCAGAGAGTCGCCCCCCAGAGGACGCAGAGGAGAAACGATTTCTCGAAACCGTCCCTCCCAGTATAGTTTATCTCTTTCTTTGTTTTTGCACGACGCAATTCTCGAATAGCGTCAGTGCTGACAACCTCACATTCATCCATGTCTTTATAATTTACCCACCAGCGCTGGGTAACGTCGGGGTTAAAAATAATGACGCCGACTCGGGAGAGGGAAAGCTAGTAAGCGTCTCTTTAACCCGAGGCACTGTCATACCATGATACTTAATACCCATAGCCTTACTATAGTTAGACGTTTGGGCATTAAACACATAAAATAGAAACCGGCTTATTCCACGATCTCGACACCTCAGTGTGGTGTGGAGATAGGGAAAAAACGGCAGTCCCCGACGAGGAGGCTGAGATACAGAGTTTTTCTGTTTTTAGATATATTTCATCTAATAAACTCTTTTACTCTCATAATGTTCAGCTGGCCAGAAAATATTTAACTAGCAACAGCACTAGATAAACCTCCTTTTAAAGCTCCTCTTTATTCAACAGAGTTATGAGCTGACTTATTTATTCATTTATTGAAAACTCAAACATCTGCCTTTTTCTAATATCTTTATTTGTTTTGTTCTCTTTTTCTAAACAAAACACTAACGATACCAATTCCTCGGAACTGGAAATCGCCAGCACTGGATCTGGCAGGTGAAAGCTGAGATAGGGCGGGGCCCGTCCCAACTCTCACTGTCAGATCCGTTTGCGAACCCCAAAATGCGAGTCGCCGCCGTGCATCGGCAACAGCGGGACCCGCACGGGGAGCGCGAACCGAAACGTCCTCCTCGAAGAACGCCCGGCGGGAGCGGAGCGTCCTCACGGACAGCTTCTCGCAATGCTCACAGTCAGCCCCCTCGAGAACTGACTGTGGCATGCTCCACTCCCAAATAGTAACAAAAAGCTGATGTGTGTGTCCCCACCCGTGATATAACGTGGGCAGGGAACAACACAAAGCTGCTTGCTCTCTTTTGCCATAATATATATATATATTTCAACTTGACAGACAACAATAAATATGACAAGGACAGAATACACAGATCGCTTGCTGAAGGCGCAGAAGCTGTCGCGGTCTGTTTTCAGGGGTGCTTTATAGCTTCCTGGTCTATGACGTCACCCGCCTATGACGTCTAGCTCTTCCATTGGACTGATTATACACGTGCTTCACGACGCAATCACGCAGAGCGTTCCCACCGCGTCTCAACGCAGCTCGAGTTCCCTTGAAAGGGAACTGGTGATTTCAACTTAAAAATTTGTCTATTACAGATGTCAAAGCACAAAACAGTGACTAAAAAGCACCATCAAGAAACTGACGTATAAAAACAGCCATGATTAGTGATGAGATGACTCAAGATGAAATAAACAATGGGCTTGTAATTAATAATCAAACAAAACAAACAAAAAACTGTCAGTTTGACTGGGCAGGACACATTTAATGAGGGTATGGTATGGGCCCCTGGCACAGGACTGCAAACACAAAGAGAATAAATAGAGCACAAACAGGTAATGGTAAGTCAGACAATGAGGGAGGACAGGTGAGGCAACTGAACCTATAATTAGATAACAAGAAGAGTTGGGTTATATAATAGACATGCATGACAAGCCATGAGCTCACACTAAATAAAACAAGAGCAGATGGCTAATGAATACAAGATAGGAATTTCTTTATTACTGAGCGTAGAAGAAGGATTTCCAAATAGCAGCTGTGTTGCAAGCATTTTCTATCAGAGGTTCATGTCAGATCTTGAAAACCTTTTATCAGCCATAACAGATCTCTGCAGAAGCGTGCAGATACATGCGTATGTTGAATATGAATGAACATGTCACATTCTGTTTTGTTTTCATGGAATTTTAGTTTGTTTTTCTCCAGTGACCAGTTACCTGTGTTCCTTGGTTCAGTTTTTCCCGCCAATTATTAGTTTCTATGGACACTCATTCAATCAGCATACCTGTTTATCATTTAGTTTGTTATCCTTGTATATTTAAGTTCCTCTTAGTTTTCAGTTCATTATCTGGTATTGTCATGTATTTGCTGCCACATTACCTGTTCATCATCTGTGGATTACTTGAGTTCATTTTATATAATACATAACTTTGTTTTGGAACCTTTTGAATCTTTGTTATCATCATCTGAACTAAAGCGTTACAGAACATGATCAATCAAGGGATATTTTTGACTCTTACTCATATCTGGCCATTAAAAACGTGAGTGCAACATGAAAATAAACACACAAACAGCATTTGACTTAAATATGTGTTTGTTTAAGCTATTTTAACAAGGAGCAGGTTTATTTTCACCAGAAGTACAGATTTATTAAGTAAAATTAATTCTAAATGTTACTATTTAATAAAGTTAATGTTTATTATTTCAACGAAAAGCTGTAATTATCTCAGAACATCTTGTACAGAAATAATTACTGTCTATGTCTTAAACGACTGTATACAATCACACGGTAACATTACAAAAGTAAAATTATAACAACAGTAAGAACAGTGATTACTGTTAAACTATCACATTCATTCAGGAAAAATCATACTAAATGCAAAAGTCATTTTTAAGCTTTTATTGTACATTTTTACAGTTAGATGATTCTTTTATCAGATAAAGCAATAGTTAATCCCAAGAAGGCAATATCGTCAGAAGTGCTTAAATATAGAATTGCTAAATTGTACAGAGTAATACAGGCTAAAAAAGAAATTAAAGGAAGACAAGATGAAATATAATAGATGTCTACATATAATAATACAAAAAAATAAACCGTGTACCCTGCATAATTATTGACTGACTGATGAGTATTTTGCTTGTTTGATGAAAGGAACTGCTGCTTTCTAAAAAAAGAGAGAAAACACTCTCAGAACTATAAAACATACAGTAAATGTCAGACTTCTGCATCAGTTCTACACAGTTTCTATTTAGTCTGTGGTTAGTGAGTGTCTCACATCAGCTGTGAGTCATACTGAGACATCAGAAAGAAACTGTCTGCATCAGGAGAAACGTCTCGGTTACGTATGTAACCCTCGTTCCCTGAGTAGGGAACGGAGACGTTACGTCGGATGACGACGAAATGGGGTTTCGCTTAGAAAGCCTATCAGCTTCGAGTATTACAAAACGAGCCAATGGCAAAGAAATGCCATGGGTCTGCGGAATTTGCATGACGTAACTCCACCCCACCTCGTGGGTATAAAAGGAGGAAGTCCGCAACAGCAGTTTATGTTTCTTCGCTGAGGAGCCAAGACTGAGCTCAGGCGATCCCCGCGGTACAGCGGAAAGTGGCAGGCAGACGTAACGTCTCCGTTCCCTACTCAGGGAACGAGGGTTACATACGTAACCGAGACGTTCCCTTTCGTTGTCACTCCGAGTTACGTCGGATGACGACGAAATGGGGTTACCAGTCTAATCACGCCACCTTCTCAGCTGTCTTCCAGTGCCCTGCGTAAATCGAGATCCCTGTCATAGACTGGACGAAGGACTCCATTTAACACAGGAATACCAAGGTACACTGGGAAGCATATCCCAAGCTAGGGGAAGTATGCAATTAATGCCAACCCAGAGGGGGGGGGGACTTAGAGAATACACATATGACCCGAAGGAAACATATGGAGAACACTGGGGTGTCCAGCCGCAGATGGAATATTTCAACCCCAGGGGTGGCAAGGTGGCTTGCCAAGGGAAAGACACATGCTCAGAGAGGCTTACAGTGGAAATACACATGTGGGGGTCGCTCAGGGGAGGGACCATGCACACGGGAGGCACCTAGCCGACGCGCAGGCAATAGACACTGGCGCCGACGTCAGGAGTGCTGGAGGAACTCAGGGCTTTCGGGAAGCTCACCTGAGGAGAATATCGCACGTATCCAGTCCGTGGAGTGGAATGGCGAGCAAGCGAAGACACCTGAGCGGGTCCGGTACTAGCTAGTTGAAGCGAGTACATGAGAGGACACTGGCTCCACTCGGAGATTATAGAATCTGGCGAATGTGTTAGGTGTCGCCCAGCCTGCAGCTCTGCAGATGTCTGTTAGCGAGGCGCCATGCGCTAGAGCCCAAGAGGATGCCACACTCCGGGTGGAGTGGGCCGTCACACCAAGGGGGCACGGTCGACCTTGCTGCTGGTAAGCCAAGGCAATGGCGTCCACTATCCAGTGAGACAACCTTTGCTTGGAGAGAGCCTTTCCCTTCAGCTTCCCACCATAACAGACAAAGAGCTGGTCTGAGGTCCTGAAACACCGCGTCCTGTCTACATAGGCGCGAAGAGCACGTACTGGACAGAGCAGTGCCAAGGCTGGGTCTGCCTCCTCCGGGGGCAGCGCTTGCAGGTTCACCACCTGGTCCCGAAAGGGAGTGGTAGGAACCTTGGGCACATATCCGGGCCGGGGTCTCAGGATCACGTGAGAGAAAGCCGGACCGAATTCCAGGCACGCTTCGTCGACGGAGAATGCGTGCAGGTCCCCTACCCTCTTGATGGAGGCCAGTGCAACCAGGAGCGCTGTCTTCATTGACAGGAACTTAAGCTCAACTGATTGCAGGGGCTCAAAGGGAGCACTCTTCAGGGCAGTTAGAACCACTGAGAGGTCCCAAGAGGGAACGAGAGGAGGACGAGGAGGATTTAGTCTCCTCGCTCCTCTCAGGAACCTGATGACCAGGTCGTGCTTCCCTACCGACTTACCTTCGACAAGGTCATGGTGTGCGGCAATGGCGGCAACATAGACCTTAAGGGTGGAGGGAGACAGCCTTCGCTCCAACCCTTGCTGAAGGAAGGAAAGCACAACGCTGATCGAGCATCTCCGGGGGTCTTCTCGGTGAGAAGAGCACCAGTCGACGAAGAGGTTCCACTTCAACGCGTAGACGTGTCTCGTGGACGACGCTCTAGCGGAAGTGATGGTAGCCGCCACCGTAGGTGGAAGGGTACTCAAACCTACCTCGAGCCGTCCAGGAGCCACACGTGGAGGCTCCAGAGATCGGGGCGAGGGTGCCACAGGGTGCCCCGTCCCTGAGAAAGAAGGTCCTTCCTCAGAGGAATGGGCCAGGGAGGTGCTGTCGCGAGGAGTGCAAGTTCGGGGAACCAGGTCCGGCCGGGCCAATACGGCGCGACCAAAATGACCTGCTCCTCGTCCTCCCTGACCTTGCGCAAGGTCTGCGCAAGAAGGCTCACTGGGGGAAACGCATATTTGCGGCCCGGCGGCCAGCTGTGCACCAGTGCATCCGTGCCGAGCGTGCCCTCGGTCAGGGAAAAATACAGGGCGCAATGGGTCGAGTCGTGAGAGGCAAACAGATCTATCTGTGCGTCCCCGAACTGGTCCCAAATCAGCTGAACCGACTGGGGATGGAGTCGCCATTCTCCAGGGAGGGGCTGAAGCCGTGAGAGCTCGTCGGCTGCACAGTTCAGGGCTCCGGGAATGAAGATGGCTCGAAGCGACCTCAGATGCTTCTGACTCCATAGAAGGAGGTGGCGGGCGAGTTGTGACATACGGCGGGAGCGTAGACCACCTTGATGGTTGATGTACGCTACAGTAGCGGTATTGTCTGAGCGGACTAGTACGTGTTGACCCCTGAGCAACGCCCGGAAGCGGTGCAGGGCAAGGCGTACTGCCAACAACTCGAGGCAATTGACATGCCATAGCCGCTGGGGTCCTGTCCAGGAGCCCGCAGCAGCATGTCCATTGCACATGGCGCCCCAGCCCGTGGTGGAGGCATCCGTGGAGACCACAACATGCCGGGAAGCTCGTTCCAGGGGGACACCCGCCCTGAGAAAACTGAGGTTCGACCACGGGGTGAGGAACTGACGGCAGGTCGGAGTAACTGGTACCCGGAGCGTGCCTTGATGCCATGCCCACCTCGGGACTCGGTCGCGAAGCCAAAGCTGAAGCGGTCTCATATGAAGCAATCCGAGCGGCGTGACCGCGGCTGCAGATGCCATATGCCCCAGGAGCCTCTGAAAATGTTTCAGTGGAACCGCATTCTTGCTCCTGAGATGTCTCAGGCAAGTCAGCAGTGACTGCGCGCGCTCGCTCGTAAGCTGTGCGGACATGGCGACCGAGTCGATGTCCATACCGAGAAAAGAGATCCTCTGCACGGGGCAAAGTTTGCTCTTCTCCCAGTTGACCCGAAGGCCCAGACGAGCTAGGTGCCGGAGCACTAGGTCCCTGTGTTCGCAAACCTGATCTCGAGAGTGAGCTAGGATCAGCCAGTCGTCGATATAACTCAGGATGCGAACCCCGTGTTCCCGAAGGGGAACAAGGGCAGCCTCGACGACCTTCGTGAAGGTGCGAGGAGACAGGGCTAGCCCGAAAGGGAGAACCGCGTACTGGTATGCCTGCCCCTCGAAAGCAAACCGTAGGAACGGTCTGTGTCGAGGAAGAATGGAGACATGAAAGTAGGCGTCCTTCAGGTTGATCGCTGCAACCCAATCCTGGGGCCGCACGCATTCGAGAACGCGTTTGGCGGAGAGCATCTTGAACGGCAGCCTGTGAAGGGAGCGGTTCAGCACGCGCAAGTCCAGGATTGGCCGTAACCCACCGGTTTTCTTGGGGACAATGAAGTAGGGGCTGTAGAACCCGGACCTCATCTCGGCTGGAGGGACAGTCTCGATTGCACCCTTCGCCAGCAGGGTGGCAATCTCTGCTCTCATGATAGGGGCATTGCCACCGACCAAAGTGGAGCGGACTCCCCTGAAGCGGGGAGGAGACCGTGCGAACTGAATCGCATAGCCGAGCCTGATGGTGCGCGCGATCCAGCGGGACAGACGGGGAAGCTCTAACCAGGCTCCCAGGAACTGAACCAGCGGGATCAAGCGGACGACAGGCGTCCCCCCGGAGGGGCAGCGAAGCGGAGTAACTGGCCCAGACGTGGACGGCATAGCGGCCCGGTGTGGGGGCACAGTTAGCAACCGCGCCCTGACAGAGGGGGCCAGGGGAGGACCAGGCTGGTCGTCCCGCGGGGGCCTGCTCTGCCAGGGGTCTGGCGACAGAGGGGGACAGGGGCGACGCGGTCCGTGGACGGCACGCCCTGTCAACCGCCTCTGGGACAGAGGGGGGCGAGGAGAGCACGGCTTGTGGGCGGCGCTCTGTGTCGCCCGAGAACTCTGTGAGCTCAGGGAAGAGAGGATCGTTTCTGTCTTTAACCACTTTAGGGTGCTGCCCACCCGTGGGTGAGCAGCGGGGAGCGGAGAACAAAAGATTCTCCCCCGGCCCTCCACCGGGGGAAGGAGTGGTCCTGCTACCATCTCCTGAAAAACGACCATCTTCCCTGAGCAGCCCGTCTCAGGAGCGCCGCTTGGCCCGGCGTTTAGCGGGGGGCGGGGCGGGAGAGGGCTGTGGCGCCTTCTTACGGCTTCCTCCGCGACCGGCCCGGGGTGGAGGCTGCTGCGTGGGCCGGGCGGGAGGGGCGGGAGCCGCAGGAGGGCGCCCTCGGCGGGAAACAGGACGAGGCGTCTGCCCGGTCGGCTGGGTGGAGGCAGCAGCTGGCCGGCGGGGCAGAATGTGTTTTATGGCCTCGGTCTGTTTCTGGGCGGTTGAAAACTGTTGGGCAAAATCTTCAACCGCACCGCCGAAGAGGCCGGCCTGGGACAAGGGGGCGTTAAGCAGACGGGTCCGCTCCGCGTCCCGCATGTCAGCCAGGTTCAGCCAGAGATGTCTCTCCTGGACCACGGCTGTGGACATCACCAGACCCAGGGAGCGCGCGGTAACCTTCGTCGCCCGGAGAGCAAGGTCGGTCGCGGCGCGCAGCTCATTGAAGAGCCCTGGGTCTGTCCTACCCTCGTGCATGTCTCTGAGCATCTGGGCCTGGTAGACCTGCAGAGTGGCCATAGCATGCAGTGACGCAGCCGCCTGTCCCGCCGCTCTGTAAGACTTCGCCACCAAGGTCGACGAAAATCTACAGGCTTTGGATGGGTGCTTAGGCTCGCCACGAGAAGAAGCACTCTGAGGACATAGTTGCATGGCAACAGAGCGTTCAACCGGGGGGAGCCCAGTGTACCCACGGGCGGCTGCATCATCAAGGGGAGGAAAGGCGGATGAGGTCACCGAGCGGTCACGGGAAGACAACGGGGTCTTCCAGGACTTCGAGATCTCATCATGCACATCCGGGAAGGACCGAGGACGAGGGTCGGCGGCCTTACCCAAAAACCAATCGTCCAGCCGCGAGCGCTCAGGACAGGGTGGAGGCCTCCACTCAAGCCCGATGCTCGCGGCTGCCCGGGAAAGCATGGCCGTCATCTCCGGATCAGACTCGAGCACAGCCGTATGCACACCGGAAGGTGGCAGCTGTGACGAGCCCTCACTTCCAGAAGAATCAAACCCACCTAGTGATGCAGCAACAGACATGGCATCATCCTCTGTAGCTTCAACCGAAACACGCGGGCCACCAGAGGGTAGACCCGCGGGAATCGGCAGTTCACTAGCGGGCACCGTCATTGAAGAGGGGGGCTGGGGTCGCGGACACATAGTCGGCGCCTTGTTCCAGACCGTCACCCTCAGGTCACCCTGGCCACCAGCCGCAGGGCGGGGGGTGGATGAGGGGACTCTCACTCTTGCGAGTTCACTGAGTCTCGACCGTAATGACGCGATGGTCATGTTCCCACAGAGAAAACATGAGTCATCCACGAGCGCTGCTTGGTATGTTTGGGCATTGATCATGCTAGAGCAGCGCTCGTGCCCATCAGAGTCCGATACCAATCTGCCGCAACCAGAAGTACACGGGCGAGGCATCTTTAAAAAGACGTGCCGCGTGTAAGCTCTTTTAGTGAGAAAACTCAAGTGTTGAAGCGCCCGGGGAGAAACGCGCCGACTGGCAAATCACTGCAGCAGATCAGCAGGAAGCACACTCTCGCCGTAGATCGCCGTCACACCAACACTCGAGGCACTCGTTCGTGAAGCTGACAATTAGAGATGGCTTGTGGAGAGAAGAATAAACTTGGCTCCGAAGCGAAAACATAAACTGCTGTTGCGGACTTCCTCCTTTTATACCCACGAGGTGGGGTGGAGTTACGTCATGCAAATTCCGCAGACCCATGGCATTTCTTTGCCATTGGCTCGTTTTGTAATACTCGAAGCTGATAGGCTTTCTAAGCGAAACCCCATTTCGTCGTCATCCGACGTAACTCGGAGTGACAACGAAAGGGAACTAGACATTAAACACACAAACATCTGATTATTGGTATAGAGTGGATGAAATGCATATTCCAGCATCAGAGGATGAAACTGTGTTGATGATGAGATCGAAAACTTTCATGCATCCTATCTTTAATATCATAAATACTCACAGTTGGGTTTGCCACTATTAATGCTGTTCCGTCTAACTATTTTAATTTTTGGTTCATTAGGTTGTAATTTGTCCTTTTTGCTTGACATTTTTCTCTTTCTTTCTTGTTTTGTCCTTTTCTTGTATGTGATGGTCCGGATATATTCCTGCCATGCATTTATATATCTTATATTCTGTTTTTGCATATATCTGTTAAAAAGAATATGAAATGCAGTTTATAGTTAAGTGATGTTTGACATTTGTTAATGTTTATTGCATTACAGATTTACCTTTCAGTTTCACTATTTTTATACACTTACAGATTTAAATATTAAAAAAGTTCTTTACAAAATGGTTAAAGATGAAAGTGTTTTATTCACTTTGTGATGAGTTAAAGAGAGGGAAATATCCTCAGCAGGTTTCATATCTCTTCTGATTATGAAGAGCTTCAAAATAGGCATATAGGCACGTATTTAATGACGAATCTCAACATGTTTCTCTATAAAGGCATTTTGCATAATCACTTCTTGATTTATCACTCCTTGATTTATCATCTAGTTTATGCTGTTTTTTTCTCTATTTGTATTTCATTACTCATATTTGTTCTTGCCGTTTATTTTTTCAGTTTTTCATCTTTAGTGTTTCTGATGTGTATTATGGTCCAACCACTCATGAGGTTATTATTGTGTCAATAATAGTCAATAATGTGACTCAAACATTCATGTCACATTTGCCTTTAATTTAAACACTTTCAGAATCCATGTCATTTTTAAAGCAGCTTCACAGAAAACCATGTATTGATGATATTAATGGGAATCTTGTTATTAATGCGGTGTTCGGCCCTCTGCTATTTTTAATGTATATGATTCCACTTGGTAATATTATAAGAAAACATGGAATTAGTTTCCACTGTTATGCCGATGATACTCAGTTATATATTTCATCACGGCCAGATGAATTCTCTAAGTTGACAGAGTGTGTTAAAGATGTAAAATATTGGATGACCTGTAATTTTCTTCCATTAAATTCAGCTAAGACCTGTACACAGAATCTCTTGTGCAATTTGATGCAATTTGCATTTATGCATCTCCTAACCTTACACAATTATATCAGATCAAATGCACATGTTTATTTATTACTCATTGTTTCTGCATTAAATTATTTCATTGTTAAAATTAATACATTTTTAGCTAACTGTGATAACAGATCACTCTAAATTGTAATATGGACTCATTTCTGTAAAGCTGCTTTGAAACAATGTGTATTGTGAAAAGCGCTATACAAATAAATGTGAATTCAATTGAATTGAATAATGCCAAAGGCACATTCAGTTCTTACACACACAAACACAGTTATTGTGCATTCATGTTATCTCTGTAAAGCTGCTTTGAAACAATCTGTATTGTAAAAAGCAGTATATAAATACAAGTGACGACATTTTGGTTTAGTTTTGTGTAAATATCAAAACTTGTAGAAATCTAATGGGGGAAAAAAATGGTTAAAATATGACTTAAGATTACTTACTGAATACATGCACAGTAAAACATGTTTTCTTTTCTGAATCGCTAAATCTTGGAGCCACTATGAGCTTTTGATGTGGATATGTTGGTGTGCTGTAAACCTGTTTGGACATGACAACCCGATCTCTATGTCTTTAATGTCAGCGGACTATACAAATTATTGTGTTATTAAACAAATGGGTTTGGTTTGTTATTGTAAGTTTCAGCCATTCCTTTGCATGTTTTTCGGTTTTATATTAAACAACGCTCTGCCACACACACACTGCTCTTATAGGGAAATTCCTTCTAAAAATAACAATTCTGTCATCACCTGTGTACAGTAGCTATGCATTTATTGTTTCTGCCGTACACAAAACAACAATCTTCAAAACATCTTTTATACTCCACAGAAGGAAAACAATCACACAGATTATGAACAACATGAGGGCGAGTATGATGACAGAATGTTCATTTATGGGTCAAATATCCCTTTAAAAACAAAGAGAAAGTCAAATGTTTATTGTTTTATATTTTATATTTTTAAGTTTAAGGTTCAGGTGTACTTTATCACCCCAGAGGTAAATTTGTCTTGGGCTCAAAATACTCACATACTGTAAATAAAATCCCATAAATCATAACCGCATTTAAAACGTACTCGGTTACTAACGTAACCTCGGTTCTCTCTAGAGAGGGAACGAGTACTGCGTAATATCTTACGCTATGGGGAAAACCTCTTTTCCACAAGATATTGAAGCCAAAAAATTATCCTTAATTTTGAATTAATGTAAAACGCTGTGCAGCAGCATGCAAACATAGGCAAGGCGGCTTGCGCGCCTATTGGCTGCCCTGCGGCAACAGCAGCAGCCTATCGAGAGAGGCGCTGCGTGACACCACATCCAATGGGGGCAATTCGCGCCCATTTCGTCACGTCCCGCCAGAAAGGGCGTGGTCTCGCCCTATAAACATAGCTCGATTAGGCTGGTACAACTGGTTTTCATCGCCGAAGCGAACCAGAGCTGTGTATGCACGGCAAGATACGCAGTACTCGTTCCCTCTCTAGAGAGAACCGAGGTTACGTTAGTAACCGAGTATGTTCTCTTACGAGAGTACTCTCGTACTGCGTAATATCTTACGCTATGGGGAACACTATTCAAAACGCCGTGCGTACTGGGATCCAACACCAAAGTCCCAAGGGCAGTAGCCCTTATATACACAAATATATATATGCGCTCATATAGTGCATAATCACCATGGACTCACAGAGAGTCGGAGAAGAGAGGCTGCAAGCATCATTCCCCATGAAATAGCATTCCACAGGAGCTAGTTATGTAACAGTGTTTCACGCAGACAGGGTGAACGTGTTCAGCCTGAACTGGGCAATAGAAAGGGTTATTCAACACCCATGGGCTGTTCTATCGCTCAGTGAGCGATGCACAGGCAAAACTCAGCATCTGGTCCGGCACAGCGGGGCAGATAGCACTGAATTCTATACCGACAGAAGCTTGGCTTGTAAGGCGGGAACCTCTAGGTTATAAAACCTTATAAATGTAGACGGCGAGGCCCAGCCCGCGGCCGTACAGATATCTTGCAAGGTAATCCCTCTATACCACGCCCACAATGAGGCCACGCCTCTTGTGGAGTGCGCTCTGACACCTAAAGGACACTGCAGGTCCTTAGAAGTGTAAGCCAGTGCTATGGCGTCGACTATCCATCTGGATAAGCTCTGTTTTGATGCGGCCAGTCCCTTGGAGCGTCCGCCAAACAAAACGAAGAGCTGCTCGGTCTGTCTGAAGACAGACGAGCGGGACACATAAGCTCTCAGTGCCCTGACAGGGCAAAGGAGACTCGCATCCACCTCCTCAGCATGAACCGGGAGGGCACACAGGGAAATGACCTGGGCCCTGAACGGTGTGTTGAGAGATTTGGGCATGTACCCGTGCCTTGGTTTGAGTATGACTTTTGAGTCATTAGGCCCAAACTCCATACATGATGCGCTTACTGAAAGCGCTTGTAAGTCCCCTATGCACTTTACTGAAGCGAGAGCCAAAAGAAACGCCGTTTTGAAAGACAGATGCTTCATGTCTGACAAATGGATTGGCTCGAACGGGGCACCTTTCATGGCTTCCAAAACTATAGAAAGGTCCCACACCGGGACTGAAGGAGGTCTGGGAGGGTTCAGCCTCCGAGCTCCCTTGAGGAATCGCACAACCAGGTCATTTTTCCCCAGTGACTGGCCAGACACAGGTTTAGCAAACACTGCTATGGCCGCCACGTACACATTGAGCGTGGATGGGGTCCTGCCCTTATCCAGCAGCTCTTGAAGGAAGGAGAGTACTTCCGTGACCCCGCAGTCTACGGGTGAAAAGCCCTGAGCTTGACACCAGGTAGAGAACACAGACCATTTCGAGGAGTAAAGCCGTCTAGTAGACAGGGCTCTCGCCTGCGTGATCGTGTTTAACACTCCCTCCGGGAGGTTAGCGGGTACCCGTTGATGGCCCATGCATGTAGGGACCATAGTTGTGGGCGAGGATGCCAAATCGAGCCCTTGGCCTGAGAGAGGAGGTCTTTCCTCAACGGTATTGGCCACGGGGCAGTGCTGGTCAGCCGCATCAGGACTGGGAACCAAGTCTGGTTCGGCCAGAGCGGAGCCACAAGCAGCACTGGGCATCTGTTTTCCCTGATTCGTTCCAGCACTTGAGGCAGGAGCGAGACGGGGGGAAACGCATAGAGGGGACAGCGGGGCCAGACGTGGGCCAGCGTGTCCTCGCTCTTGGAGAAATATTTCGGACAGTGAGCGTTCTCGTGGGACGCGAACAGGTCCACCTGCGCTTTGCCGAATGTCTCCCACAGCAGTTGGATCGTCTGCAGGTGCAGCGACCATTCCCCTGCTGGGACATTGTTTCTGGACAGTCTGTCTGGTCCCAGATTCAGGTGACCAGGCACATGCGCTGCTCTCAGTGAAAGCAGGTTGTGCTGAGCCCAGACCAGGAGGCGTTCCGCTAGCCTGTAAAGGTTTCGGGACCTGATGCCGCCCTGGCGATTTATGTATGCCACCACTGACATGTTGTCCGAACGGACCAAGACATGGTGACTTTTTATCTGGGGACAGAAGCGCCGTAGCACGTTGTCGACTGCCATCATTTCCAGACAGTTTATATGTAGGAGCTTTTCCCGTTCTGACCACTGGCCAAAGAATGGCCTGCCCTCGAGCAGCGCTCCCCATCCCGAGGTGGAGGCGTCCGTGGACACCACCTTCACACTCGAGGGAGTCCCCAGACGCACACCTGACTGATACCAGTCGGTTACTTTCCATGGTTCCAGAGCTGAAACGCATTCTAGATCGACCCGGAGGCGAAACCGGCCAGCGGTCCATGCCCGGGGCGGAACTCGCGCTTTCAGCCACAGCTGCAGTGGGCGCATGCGAGGCAGACCCAGCTGGAGTACTGAAGCTGCTGAGGCCATGAGGCCCAGCATTTTCTGAAACCTTTTGAGCTGGACTATCGAGCCGCGGCGGAAGGATTTCACGGTGCGCTGAATGTCCAGCTCGCGCTCTGGCGACAGACGCGCTGTCATGGATAGCAGGTCCAGCACCATTCCCAGAAAAGAAATTTTCTGGCTGGGAGACAGCAAACTTTTCGCCCAATTGACTGTGAGACCCAGGTTCTCGAGATGCTCGAGTAATGTGGTCCTGTGTTCTATGAGCTCAGATCGTGATCGAGCTAGAATCAGCCAATCGTCCAAGTAGTTCAAAATTCGCATGCCCTGGAGTCTCAGGGGTGTGAGAGCCGTGTCCATGCACTTCGTAAATGTACGGGGTGCCAGGGACAGGCCGAACGGCAGGACTTTGTATTGGTATGCCTGGCCCTCGAAGGCGAATCTCAAGAATCGCCTGTGACGCGACGCTATTTGTATTTGAAAATAGGCGTCTTTCAGATCTATTGACATAAACCAGTCCTCCTGGTGAACTTGCGCGAGGCTTTTCCTGGTTGTAATCATTCTGAACTGGCGCTTCATGAGCGCTCTGTTCAGCTGTCGCAGATCTAGAATGGGTCTGAGACCCCCGTCTTTTTTCGGCACCAGAAAATACCTGCTGTAAAGACCCCCTTCGCTCTGAGCCTGAGATAAAGGTTCTATAGCCCCTTTGCTCAGTAGTTTCGCTATCTCGGCTCGAAGTAGATGAGATACTTTGTTTTTTACCGTCGTTTCGACTCGCGCCGCTCAACGGCGGGGGCATCGAGCGAACTGCAGCGAATAGCCTCTTTTTATAGTCTTCAGCACCCATTCTGATACCCCGGGAAGCTTCGCCCACGCATCTGCGTGAATAGCTAGAGGTAGAATGAAAATCTGGGCTCTGGCCGCGGCATAACGGTGGCCGGAGAGCTCCGGTGTGCAGGGAAATAAACACTGTGTTTGCAGTGTGCGAGGTGGGGGTACGCTGATCACTGCGGGCAGCCCAGCCGCGCTCAGCTTCTCTCTGACAGGTTGTGGAGAGAATGCGAGCGGGACGAGCCCCGTAGGGTTCGGCATGTCTGTGAGGGAATGTGGGCGCGGGATAGCGGGCACACTCACTGCACTGGGAACACTGTCGGCTCGCGCCGACTGAGAATGTGTTGGTTTCGTTTCCACAGAAACCGTGGGTGTAGTGTTTGTGGGCACTGTGTTGTGGGCACGTACACTACATTTATTGCACAATCGACATGAGTCGATTTTATTTGTGCTAGCCCTGTATTGTGGCGGGCTGTGTCTGTGTGTGGGAATGGGCACTGAGACGTGGGCATTCTTACAACACTTATAACACCATCGGCCGTGGCCGGAATTCCAGAAAATACACTCTTTTTGGGATTTATCTGGGTCGCCGTAAAACGTCTCGGTTACGTATGTAACCCTCGTTCACTGAGTAGGGAACAGAGACGTTACGTCGGATGACGACGAAATGGGGTTTCGCTTAGAAAGCCTATCAACTTCGAGTATTACAAAACGAGCCAATGGCAAAGAAATGCCATGGGTCTGCGGAATTTGCACGACGTAACTCCGCCCCACCTCGTGGGTATAAAAGGAGGAAGTCTGCAACAGCAGTTTATGTTTCTTCGCTGAAGAGCCAAGACTGAGCTCAGGCGATCCCCGCGGTACAGCAGAAAGTGGCAGGAAGACGTAACGTCTCCGTTCCCTACTCAGGGAACGAGGGTTACATACGTAACCGAGACGTTCCCTTTCGTTGTCACTCCGAGTTACGTCGGATGACGACGAAATGGGGTTACCAGTCTAATCACGCCACCTTCTCAGCTGTCTTCCAGTGCCCTGCGTAAATCTGAGATCCCTGTCGTGAGACTAGCACGGACGAAGGACTCCTATTTAGCACAGGAATACCAAGGTACACTGGGGAGCATATCCCACAATTTTAGAGGAAATATGCAATTATTGCCAACCCAGAGGGGGGGACTTAGAGAATACACATATGACCCGAAGGATGCATATGGAGAACACTGGGGTGTCCAGCCGCAGGTGGAATATTTCAACCCCAGGGTGGCAAGGTGGCTTGCCAAGGGAAAGACACATGCTCGAGAGAGGCTTACAGTGGAAATACACATGTGGGGGTCGCTCAGGGGAGGGACCATGCACATGGGAGGCACCTAGCCGGCGCGCAGGCAATAGACACTGGCGGCGACGTCAGAAGTGCTGGAGGAACTCAGGGCTTTCGGAGAAGCTCACCTGAGGGGAATATTGCACATATCCAGTCCGTGGAGTGGATTGGCGAGCAAGCGAAGACACCTGAGCGGGTCCAGTACTAGCTAGTTGAAGCGAGTACATGAGAGGACACAGGCTCCACTCGGAGATTGTAAAATCTGGCGAATGTGTTCGGTGTCGCCCAGTCTGCAGCTCTGCAGATGTCTGTTAGCGAGGCGCCATGCGCTAGAGCCCAAGAGGACGCCACACTCCGGGTGGAGTGGGCAGTCACACCAAGGGGGCACGGTCGACCTTGCCGCTGGTAAGCCAAAGCAATGGCGTCCACTATCCAGTGAGACAACCTTTGATTGGAGAGAGCCTTTCCCTTCAGCTTCCCACCATAACAGACAAAGAGCTGGTCTGAGGTCCTGAAACACTGGGTTCTGTCCACATAGGTGCGGAGAGCACGTACTGGACAGAGCAGTGCCAAGGCTGGGTCTGCCTCCTCCAGGGGCAGCGCTTGCAGGTTCACCACCTGGTCCCGGAAGGGAGTGGTAGGAACCTTGGGCACATATCCAGGCCGGGGTCTCAGGGTCACGTGAGAGTAAGCCGGCCCGAATTCCAGGCACGCTTCGTCAACGGAGAATGCGTGCAGGTCCCCTACCCTCTTGATGGAGGCCAGTGCAACCAGGAGCGCTGTCTTCATTGACAGGAACTTAAGCTCCACTGACTGCAGAGGCTCAAAGGGAGCACTCCGCAGGGCAGTTAGCACCACTGTGAGGTCCCAAGAGGGAACGAGAGGAGGGCGAGGAGGATTCAGTCTCCTCGCTCCTCTCAGGAACCTGACGATCAGGTCGTGCTTCCCCAAAGACTTACCTTCAACAAGGTCATGCTGTGCGGCAATGGCGGCAACATAGACCTTTAGGGTGGAGGGAGACAGCCTTCGCTCCAACCCATCTTGTAGGAAGGAAAGCACGACACTAATCGAACATCTCCGGGGGTCTTCTCGGTGAGAAGAGCACCAGCTGACGAAGAGGTTCCACTTCAACGCATAGAGATGTCTCGTGGTACTCAAACCTGCCTCGTCCCTTCCAGGAGCCACACGTGGAGGTTCCAAAGATCGGGACGAGGGTGCCATAGGGTGCCCCGTCCCTGAGAAAGGAGGTCCTTCCTCAGAGGTATGGGCCAAGGAGGTGCGGTCGCGAGGAGAACTAGTTCGGAGAACCAGGTCCTGGTGGGCCAGTACGGCGCAACCAGCATGACCTGCTCCTCGTCCTCCCTGACCTTGCGCAAGGTCTGCGGAAGAAGGCTCACTGGGGGAAACGCATACTTGCGGCCCTGCGGCCAGCTGTGCGCCAGAGCATCCGTGCCGAGCGTGCCCTCGGTCAGGGAATAATACTGGGCGCAATGGGTCGAGTCGTGGGAGGCAAACAGATCTATCTGTGCGTCCCCGAACTGGTCCCAAATCAGCTGAACCGACCGGGGATGGAGCTGCCATTCTCCCGGGAGGAAGTGAAACCGTGAGAGCTTGTCGGCTACACAGTTCAGAGCTCCGGGGATATAAATGGCACGAAGCGACCTCAGATGCTTCTGACTCCATAAGAGGAGGTGGCGGGCGAGTTGTGACATACGGCGGGAGCGTAGACCACCTTGACGGTTGATGTACGCTACAGTGGCGGTATTGTCTGATCGGACTAGTACGTGTTGGCCCTTGAGCACGGCCCGGAAGCGGCGCAGAGCAAGACATACAGCCAGCAACTCGAGGCAATTGATGTGCCATAGGCGCTGGGGTCCCATCCAGGAGCCCGCGGCAGCACGTCCATTGCACATGGCGCCCCAGCCCGTGGAAGAGGCATCTGTAGATACAACAACATGCCGCGAAGCTCGTTCCAGGGGCACTCCGGCCCGTAGAAAGCTGAGGTTCGCCCACGGGGTGAAGGTCTGACGGCAGGTCGGAGTAACTGGTACTCGGAAGGTGCCGTGTTGCCATGCCCACCTCGGGACTCGGTCGCGAAGCCAAAGCTGAAGCGGTCTCATATGAAGCAATCCGAGCGGCGTTGCCGCGGCTTCAGATGCCATATGCCCCAGGAGCCTCTGAAAAAGTTTCAGTGGAACCGCACTCTTGCCCTCGAACTGTCTGAGGCAAGTCAGCAGTGACTGCGCGCGCTCGCTCGTAAGCTTCGCGGACATGGTGACCGAGTCGATTTCCATACCGAGAAAAGAGATCCTCTGCACGGGGCAAAGTTTGCTCTTCTCCCAGTTGACCCGAAGGCCCAGACGGGCTAGGTGCCGGAGCACTAGGTCCCTGTGTTCGCAAACCTGATCCCGAGAGTGAGCTAGAATCAGCCAGTCGTCGAGATAGTTCAGGATGCGAACCCCGTGTTCCCGAAGAGGAACAAGGGCTGCCTCGACGACCTTTGTGAAGACGCGAGGAGACAGAGCTAACCCGAATGGGAGAACCGCGTACTGATATGCCTGCCCCTCGAAAGCAAACCGTAGAAACGGCCTGTGTCGAGGGAGAATGGAGACATGAAAGTAGGCGTCCTACAGGTCGATCGCTGCAAACCAATCCTGGGGCCGTACACATTCGAAAATGCGCTTGGCAGTGAGCATCTTGAACGGCAGCCTGTGAAGGGAGCGGTTCAGCATGCGCAGGTCCAGGATTGGCCGTAACCCACCGGATTTCTTCGGGACAATGAAGTACGGGCTGTAGAAGCCGGACCTCATTTCGGCTGGAGGGACAGTCTCGATCGCACCCTTCGCCAGCAGGGTAGCAACCTCCGCTCTCATGATGGGGGCATTGCCACCGACCATAGTGGAGCGAACTCCCCTGAAACGGGGAGGAGACCGCGCGAACTGAATCGCGTAGCCGAGCCTGATCGTTCGGGCGACCCAGCGGGACAGGTGGGGAAGCTCTAACCAGGCTCCCAAGAACTGTACCAGCGGTGTCATGCGAACCACAGACTTCCCGTCGGTGGGGCAGCGAGGCGGAATGACTGTCCCGGACGTGGACGGCATAGCGGCCCAGTGTCGGGGCATAGTCATTGACCGCGTCCTGACAGAGGAGACCAGGGAAGGACGAACGTTCCACGGAGGTCTGCTCTGCCAGGGGGCTGGCGACAGAGGGGGATGAGAGCTGCACGGTCCGGGGACGGCGCGTGCTGTCATCCGGCTCTGGGACAGAGGGGGACGAGGGGTGCACGGCTCGGAGGCGGCGCACCGTGTCGTCCGAGAACTCTGTGTGCTCAGGGATGAACATGTCACTTCTTTCTTTAACCACATTAGGGTGCTGCCCACCCGTGGGTGAGCAGCGGGGGGTGGAGATCAAAAGATTCTCCCCCGGCCCTCCACCGGGGGAAGGAGTGGTCCTGCTACCATCTCCTGAGAAGTGAGAGTCATCCCTGAGCAGCCCGTCTCAGGAGCGCCGCTTAGCCCGGCGTTTAGCGGGGGGCGGGGCAGGAGAGGGCTGGGGCACCTTCTTACGGCTTCCTCCGCGACCGGGCCCGGGTGGAGGCTGCTGCTTGGGCCGGGCGAGAGGGGGGGGAACCGCAGGAGGGCGCCCTCGGTGGCGAACAGGCTGAGGATTCTGCCCGGTCGGCTGGGTGGAGGCAGCAGCGGGCCGTCGGGGCAGAATGTGCTTGATCGCCTCAGTCTGTTTCTGAGCAGTCGAGAACTGTTGGGCAAAATCCTCGACTGCACCGCCGAAAAGGCTGGCCTGTGATATGGGGGTGTCGAGCAGACGGGACCGCTCGGCATCCCGCATATCAGCGAGGTTCAGCCAAAGGTGTCTCTCCTGGACCACGGCTGTGGACATCACCAAACCCAGGGAGCGTGTGGTCACCTTCGTCGCCCGGAGAGCGAGGTCGGTGGCGGCACGCAGCTCATTGAAGAGCCCTGGGTCTGTCCTCCCCTCGTGCATGTCCTTGAGCATCTGGGCCTGGTAGACCTGCAGAATGGCCATGGCATGCAAAGAGGTGGCTGCCTGTCCCGCCGCTCTGTAGGACTTCGCCACTAATGTAGACGAGTACCTACAGGCCTTGGATGGGTGCTTAGGCTCACCACGAGAAGAAGCGCTCTGAGGACACAGCTGCATCGCAACAGAGCGTTCAACCGGGGGGAGCCCAGTGTACCCACGGGCAGCCGCCTCATCGAGGGGAGCAAAGGCGGATGAAACCAACGAGCGGTCACGGGAAGACATGGGAGTCTTCCAGGACTTCGAGATTTCATCATGCACATCCGGGAAGAAAGGTATTGGGGTTTGCCGCGGACGGGGGTCCGCGGCTTTACCCAAGTACCAATCATCCAACCGCGAGCGCTCAGGACAGGGTGGAGGGGACCACTCTAGTCCGATGCTCGCGGCGGCCCGGGCAAGCATGGCCGTCATCTCCGGATCAAACCGGAAGGTGGCAGCTGTGCCGAGTCTTCACTTCCAAAAGAATCAGACCCACCTTGTGATGCTGCGATGGACATGGCGTCCTCCTCTGGAGCGCCAAAGGAAATCCGCGGGGCATCAGAAGATGGACCCGCGGAAATCCCCTGAACACTCGCGGGTTGCAACACTGGAGAGGGTGCGGCTGGGCACGGACGTATAGTCGGCGCTTTGCTCCAAACCGTCACCCTCAGATCACCCTGGCCACCAGCCGAAGTAGGGCCTCTCGAGGAGACACTAGATCGGGGTGTGGATGAGGGGACCCTCACTCTTGCGAGATCATGGAGCCTCGATCGTAGTGTTGCGATGGTCATGTTCCCGCAGTGAGAACATGACTCATCCACGAGCGCTGCTCTAGCGTGATCAAAGCCCAAACACACTATGCAGCGCTCGTGCCCATCAGAGTCGGCAACCAGTCTACCGCAACCAGAAGTGCACGGGCGGTGCATCTTTAAAAAGACGTGCCCGTGCAAGCTCTTTTTGTGAGAGAAAAGAAACTCTGAGAGTGTTGAAGCGCCCGGGGAGAAACACACTCGCTGGCAAACCACAGCACAGATAAGCAGGAAGTGCGCACTCGCCGGGAGATCGCCGTCACACCAACACCAGAGAATCTCGCTCGTCTGTAAAAGCTGACAGTTCAGAGATGGCTTGTGGAACGAAGGATTAACTTGGCTCCGAAGCGAAAACATAAACTGCTGTTGCAGACTTCCTCCTTTTATACCCACGAGGTGGGGCGGAGTTACGTCATGCAAATTCCGCAGACCCATGGCATTTCTTTGCCATTGGCTCGTTTTGTAATACTCGAAGTTGATAGGCTTTCTAAGCGAAACCCCATTTCGTCGTCATCCGACGTAACTCGGAGTGACAACGAAAGGGAACTGGCGTTTGTGTGCAGGCAAGCGGGCTGTGGTACCAGCTTGTTTACTGCAAAATACACTGGAACAGTCACATTGTTTGGAACTGAACGAGCGAGAAGTTTCGGTAGAGTCTGGCCACAGCGAGACTTAAACACCGTGGGCCTTAGCTGACTGTATGTGTGTGTACACATGCAGTGTGTAGTGTTTGTGGGCACTGGGTTGTGGGCACATTCACTATAATTAATGCACAATTGACATGAGTCGAACTCATTTGTGCGAGCCCTGCACTTTGGCGGGCTGTGTTTGTGTGTAGAAATGAACACTGGGCTGTGGCATTTTTAATACACTCATAACACCATCGGCTGTGGCCGGAATACCAGAAAATACACTGCTTGCATGATTTTTCTGGGTCGCCGTGGAAACGGCATTTGTGTGCAGGCAAGTGTGCACGGGGGGCGTCGAGCAGATAGGAGAGCGTCGAGCAGATAGGAGAGCGTTATCACAGTTCTTTGTGTGTCGGCGTTTGTTTGCTGGCGTGCGTGTTATACAACAGGCTCACCGCTGCAATATTGACATTTTCAGCCGCTCAAACTAAGAGGAGCTGAGAAATGTTTGAGAAATGGAGATTGGTCCGGCCTCGGCAGGACTAAAAACACACTCTATCCTCATTTCGCTGGTGACGCGCGCCCACGGGGGCCGAGGCAGCTTTCTTATAACGTAAAGAAAGCTAGCCAAGGGGTCTTCTCTACAGATGCAGCTATCTCGTCGTCATAATAGCGGAGGTGGTGGCGCGCGGCGGCCGTTGTCCGTCAGTGAGCGACTCGACTGAAGCTGGTGGGCGAACCGGCGAGCTTTACGGCGCGGCACTACAGCGGGCGGGAGTGCAGACTCGGAGAAAAAATAGGTAAAGGCCAGCGGCTTCAGGTTCAAGGGCTCGTCCCGCAGAAGGCTTATGTCGACGGCGCGGCTTCTCACTCTGGATCCAGCGATGCGTGCGCTTCGCTGAAGAGATGAAAATCAGTTGTACCAGCCTAATCGAGGGATGCTTATAGGGCGAGACCACGCCCTTTCTGGCGGGACGTGACGAAATGGGCGCGAATTGCCCCCATTGGATGTGGTGTCACGCAGCGCCTCTCTCGATAGGCTGCTGCTGTTGCCGCAGGGCAGCCAATAGGCGCGCAAGCCGCCTTGCCTATGTCTGCATGCTGCTGCACAGTGTTTAACATTAATACAAAATTAAGGATAATTTTTTGGCTTCAATATCTCGTGGAAAAGAGGTTTTCCCCATAGCGTAAGATATTACGCAGTACGAGAGTACTCTCGTAAGAGAATAATATATAGCTCAGTAAAAAAACAAAAATAAATACATCTCCATCTCATACACATATCATAACTCACAACTATAAACACAAGAGTCTAGCCCTAGTCTTCAGGATATGGAAAATAGTGAGATTAACTATTTTGAAATATGAAATATACTTTATTGTCCCTATAGTGAAATTTGTAATGGACTCAATAGCCAGCATTTCAACAGAATCTGATAGATTAAAAACTACACTAAATATTCATAAACTGATGTGATAATCATTTTCATAGCTGTAATATGAAACGAACATTAATAAGTAACGAACAATATACAGTATATTTGATTTATATTTTACAGAAAGATTACATTACCAAGTGGACAAGCCATATCTGATCACACTTTCTAGTACAGACTGATACAAAATAACATAATTTTCCTATCAACTCCATAAAGCCACAATCTTCGTAAAAAATACAATCTCTGGTGAAGTCTTTCACACACCCAGTTAACATGCGTGTCCCACATAAGAGATTATTCTATACGCACTGCTACCTGTATGATTACACCTGTGAGATTTCTTGATTATGAACATATGATCTCCAATATATCCTTAGGATAAAAAAAATTATTTCCTCTGTTGTCTTAGTATTCACTATTAGAAAAAAAAAATCAGCAGACTGTAGGCATTAGTGTATCAAGCTGGACACACACTAACACGGGGCTCGTTGTCACACACACGGTGGTTTAAAAGTTTCCACACATGCTAGCATGACGAAACTTAGTGTATTTACTTGCCATGTCAACACTATATAGAGAACAAAAAAGTGCCGACATGTAAAAATCTTTGTAAGATATCACTGAACATTTATTAGACCATAGCAAAAGCTACATTTCTTACTTTAGCTAATTTTTCATCTCTGTTTTTTGTTTATTTAAAATTAGACAAATATGATATTATTTTAATCTTATATCTGTCATTTAACAGTCATTTAACAATCTGGGGCATTTAATGCTTAGGTGGGGCATGTTGTCACACTGCGTTACAGTGAGCCCCTATTAGAACTATGATATTCTATTCTATAATTTTATGAATTCTATTGAGAAATCATGAGAAAAAGGTCAATAAAGACAGTCAATGTTAATTATTATTATGTTTTGTACTATGTTGTATAGCTGTGTTTTGTAGTGTGTTTGTTGTCAAATGCAAAAATGTGTTTATTTTCAATTATTCAAAAAATGCCATTATTTTATATGAAAAAGTTAATCATTATATTTTATTGAGAAAATATTTTAGATTTTCTTGGAATTATTTTTGATTAGATCAGATAATATTTTAATCTGTCATATGGTCATGTTACAATGAACCCCTGGGGCAAGTTGTCACATTTCACTTCCATTCTTTCAGGGTAAATCAAGAAAAGCTGTATTAATAAAACAAAACCACACATTTGTACTAGTGTGAAATGAATGTGGGAAAAATAAATACGCTGAATCCTTAGTAGGTTTACATAAACTGAGAAAGTCAAAAAGTGTTAGGTTGTGTGTAACTTTCTTTCCCTTTCGTTGTCACTCCGAGTTACGTCGGATGACGACGAATGGGGTTTCGCTTAGAAAGCCTATCAACTTCGAGTATTACAAAACGAGCAAATGGCAAAGAAATGCCATGGGTCTGCGGAATTTGCATGACGTAACTCCGCCCCACCTCGTGGGTATAAAAGGAGGAAGTCCGCAACAGCAGTTTATGTTTTCGCTTCGGAGCCAAGTGTATTCTTCTCTCCACAAACCAACTCTGAATTATCAGCTTCACGAACGAGTGCCTCGAGTGTTGGTGTGACGGCGATCTCCGGCGAGTGCGTGCTTCCTGCTTATCTCTGCAGTGGTTCATCAGAGAGTGCGTGCTTCCCCGGGCGCTTCAACACTTGACTTATCCCAGGTCGGCCTCTTCGGCGGTGCGTTTGAGAACTTCGCCCAACAGCTCTCAACCGCCCATGTGCAGACTGACGTGATTCTGTCCCGATGGCCCGCCGTCCGCTCAGATCCCTCGGTCTGCCCACTGCCGAAGGCGCCCCCCCCCTCTCGGCGGACGCCACAGCCCTCTCCAGCCCCGCCCCCCGCTACGTGCCGGGTTAAGCGGCGCTCCTGAGACGGGCTCCACAGAGATGGGACTCAGTTCTTCCAGGAGTTGGTAGCAGGACCACTCCTTTCCCCGGTGGAGGGCCGGGGAAAAATCCTTATTCTCCTAAGAACTGACTCTCCCGTCTCTGGGAAGACAGAGTTCTCGGACGACACAGAGCGCCGCCCACAAGCCGTGCTTTCCTCGTCCCCCTCTGTCCCAGAGGTGCTTGACACTGCTGTCCCCCTCTGTCGCCAGACCCCTGGCAGAGCAGGCCCCCGCGGGACGACCAGCATGGTCCTCCCCTGGCCCCCTCTGCCAGGGCGCGGGTGCTAACCGTGCCCCCACACCGGGCCGCTATGCCGTCCACGTCTGGGCCAGTTACTCCGCTTCGCTGCCCCCCTGGGGGGACGCCTGTGGCCCGCATGACCCCGCTGGTTCAGTTCCTGGGAGCCTGGCTAGAGCTCCCCGTCTGTCCCGCTGGGTCACGCGCGCCATCAGGCTCGGCTATGCGATTCAGTTCGCACGGTCTCCTCCCCGGAAGTCCGCTCCATTGTGGTCGGTGGCAATGCCCCCATCATGAGAGCTGAGATTCTCACCCTGCTGGCGAAGGGTGCGATCGAGACTGTCCCTCCAACCGAGATGAGGTCCGGCTTCTACAGCCCCTACTTCATTGTCCCCAAGAAAACCGGTGGGTTACGGCCAATCCTGGACTTGCGCGTGCTGAACCGCTCCCTTCACAGGCTGCCGTTCAAGATGCTCTCCGCCAAACGCGTTCTCGAATGCGTGCGGCCCCAGGATTGGTTTGCAGCGATCGACCTGAAGGACGCCTACTTTCATGTCTCCATTCTTCCTCGACACAGACCGTTCCTACGGTTTGCTTTCGAGGGGCAGGCATACCAGTATGCGGTTCTCCCTTTCGGGCTAGCCCTGTCTCCTCACACCTTCACGAAGGTCGTCGAGGCTGCCCTTGTTCCCCTTCGGGAACACGGGGTTCGCATCCTGAGTTATATCGACGACTGGCTGATCCTAGCTCACTCTCAAGATCAGGTTTGCGAACACAGGGACCTAGTGCTCCGGTACCTAGCTCGTCTGGGCCTTCGGGTCAACTGGGGAAGAGCAAACTTTGCCCCGTGCAGAGGATCTCTTTTCTCGGTATGGACATCGACTCGGTCGCCATGTCCGCGCAGCTTACGAGCGAACGCGCGCGCAGTCACTGCTAACTTGCCTGAGACATCTCAGGAGCAAGAATGCGGTTCCACTGAAACATTTTCATAGGCTCCTGGGGCATATGGCATCTGCAGCCGCGGTCACGCCGCTCGGGTTGCTTCATATGAGACCGCTTCAGCTTTGGCTTCGCGACCGAGTCCCGAGGTGGGCATGGCATCAAGGCACGCTCCGGGTACCAGTTACTCCGACCTGCCGTCAGTTCCTCACCCCGTGGTCGAACCTCAGTTTTCTCAGGGCGGGTGTCCCCCTGGAACGAGCTTCCCGGCATGTTGTGGTCTCCACGGATGCCTCCACCACGGGCTGGGGCGCCATGTGCAATGGACATGCTGCTGCGGGCTCCTGGACAGGACCCCAGCGGCTATGGCATGTCAATTGCCTCGAGTTGTTGGCAGTACGCCTTGCCCTGCACCGCTTCTGGGCGTTGCTCAGGGGTCAACACGTACTAGTCCGCTCAGACAATACCGCTACTGTAGCGTACATCAACCATCAAGGTGGTCTACGCTCCCGCCGTATGTCACAACTCGCCCGCCACCTCCTTCTATGGAGTCAGAAGCATCTGAGGTCGCTTCGAGCCATTTTCATTCCCGGAGCCCTGAACTGTGCAGCCGACGAGCTCACGGCTTCAGCCCCTCCCGGGAGAATGGCGACTCCATCCCCAGTCGGTTCAGCTGATTTGGGACCAGTTCGGGGACGCACAGATAGATCTGTTTGCCTCTCACGACTCGACCCATTGCGCCCTGTATTTTTCCCTGACCGAGGGCACGCTCGGCACGGATGCACTGGCGCACAGCTGGCCGCCGGGCCGCAAATATGCGTTTCCCCCAGTGAGCCTTCTTGCGCAGACCTTGCGCAAGGTCAGGGAGGACGAGGAGCAGGTAATTTTGGTCGCACCGTATTGGCCCGGCCGGACCTGGTTCCCCGAACGTGCACTCCTCGCGACAGCACCTCCCTGGCCCATTCCTCTGAGGAAGGACCTTCTTTCTCAGGGACGGGGCACCCTGTGGCACCCTCGCCCCGATCTCTGGAGCCTCCACGTGTGGCTCCTGGACGGCTCGAGGTAGGTTTGAGTACCCTTCCACCAGCGGTGGCGGCTACCATCACTTCCGCTAGAGCGTCGTCCACGAGACACGTCTACGCGTTGAAGTGGAACCTCTTCGTCGACTGGTGCTCTTCTCACCGAGAAGACCCCCGGAGATGCTCGATCAGCGTTGTGCTTTCCTTCCTTCAGCAAGGGTTGGAGCGAAGGCTGTCTCCCTCCACCCTTAAGGTCTATGTTGCCGCCATTGCCGCACACCATGACCTAGTCGAAGGTAAGTCGGTAGGGAAGCACGACCTGGTCATCAGGTTCCTGAGAGGAGCGAGGAGACTAAATCCTCCTCGTCCTCCTCTCGTTCCCTCTTGGGACCTCTCAGTGGTTCTAACTGCCCTGAAGAGTGCTCCCTTTGAGCCCCTGCAATCAGTTGAGCTTAAGTTCCTGTCAATGAAGACAGCGCTCCTGATTGCACTGGCCTCCATCAAGAGGGTAGGGGACCTGCACGCATTCTCCGTCGACGAAGCGTGCCTGGAATTCGGACCGGCTTTCTCTCACGTGATCCTGAGACCCCGGCCCGGATATGTGCCCAAGGTTCCTACCACTCCCTTTCGGGACCAGGTGGTGAACCTGCAAGCGCTGCCCCCGGAGGAGGCAGACCCAGCCTTGGCACTGCTCTGTCCAGTATGCGCTCTTCGCGCCTATGTAGACAGGACGCAGTGTTTCAGGACCTCAGACCAGCTCTTTGTCTGTTATGGTGGGAAGCTGAAGGGAAAGGCTCTCTCCAAGCAAAGGTTGTCTCACTGGATAGTGGACGCCATTGCCTTGGCTTACCAGCAGCAAGGTCGACCGTGCCCCCTTGGTGTGACGGCCCACTCCACCCGGAGTGTGGCATCCTCTTGGGCTCTAGCGCATGGCGCCTCGCTAACAGACATCCGCAGAGCTGCAGGCTGGGCGACACCTAACACATTCGCCAGATTCTATAATCTCCGAGTGGAGCCAGTGTCCTCTCATGTACTCGCTTCAATTAGCTAGTACCGGACCCGCTCAGGTGTCTTCGCTTGCTCGCCATTCCACTCCACGGACTGGATACGTGCGATATTCTCCTCAGGTGAGCTTCCCCGAAAGCCCTGAGTTCCTCCAGCACTCCTGACGTCGGCGCCAGTGTCTCTTGCCTGCGCCTCGGCTAGGTGCCTCCCGTGTGCATGGTCCCTCCCCTGAGCGACCCCCACATGTGTATTTCCACTGTAAGCCTCTCTGAGCATGTGTCTTTCCCTTGGCAAGCCACCTTGCCACCCCTGGGGTTGAAATATTCCACCTGCGGCTGGACACCCCAGTGTTCTCCATATGTTTCCTTCGGGTCATATGTGTATTTCTAAGTCCCCCCCCCCCCCCTCTGGGTTGGCATTAATTGCATACTTCCCCTAGCTTGGGATATGCTTCCCAGTGTACCTTGGTATTCCTGTGTTAAATTGAGTCCTTCGTCCTTCTATGTCAGGGACCTCGATTTACGCAGGGCACTGGAAGACAGCCGAGAAGGTGGCGTGATTAGACTGGTAACCCCATTCGTCGTCATCCGACGTAACTCGGAGTGACAACGAAAGGGAACGTCTCGGTTACGTATGTAACCCTCGTTCCCTGAGTAGGGAACGGAGACGTTACGTCTGCCTGCCACTTTCCGCTGTACCGCGGGGATCGCCTGAGCTCAGTCTTGGCTCCTCAGCGAAGAAACATAAACTGCTGTTGCGGACTTCCTCCTTTTATACCCACGAGGTGGGGCGGATTTACGTCATGCAAATTCCGCAGACCCATGGCATTTCTTTGCCATTTGCTCGTTTTGTAATACTCGAAGTTGATAGGCTTTCTAAGCGAAACCCCATTCGTCGTCATCCGACGTAACGTCTCCGTTCCCTACTCAGGGAACGAGGGTTACATACGTAACCGAGACGTTTTTTAAGATCCATTACGTCATTGAGTTATGTATATATATATATATATATATATATATATATATATATATGAGGAAAGTGAACTGGTATAAAGTTTTTTTTATAAATATATTTTCACGTCTTTCGTTACACTGATCCTGTGTGTGATGCGCCATCTTGTGGTGAACATGGAAACTACAGGATAGTTTATCAAGACATAATGGACATGTATTAATCTAAAGGTCTAAAATAGAATAACAATAAAAATCTAAAAGGTCTACATATAATCTAAAATGTTCGAAAAGTATTAATTTACATAAAACAATTTAGGCTGTGTGAGAGATGTGTTCAAAGAGAATCTGGGCCCGTATTCATAAAACATCTTAATGCAAAGAGTAGCTCCTAGTGACACAATTCTAAGAAAATTCTTAGAAATGTTGGCGTTTACTCTTAAAATTAAATAAGAATCCTAGAAAAGAAAAAAGTAATTCAGAAAGCATCTTAACCCTTAAAAGAGGTCTTAAGGTCAAAATGGTTTGGAGAACGGACGAGGACTTTTAAGAGGCTTAAGAGTTTCTTTAGCAGAGGAGAAAATGGCAGAAAGACGAAGAGGGAGAAGAAATGTGTTGCAGACAATAGATGACAGTGAGTTAATAACACGCTATAGATTAGATCCAGGGTTCTAAATTAACTTTTTTGATCACCAGCCAATCAGAATTTCCACTAGCCATTTTTTCTGGTGAAAATAAGAGAAATTATGAGTGCCACTGAATGCATTTGATCATTTTATTAACACTGTTGGCATGAAAAACACATAGCCTGTAAAGTACAATACAACAAAATATACACAGAAGGTGCAAACATTTCATTTCAAGTTTGGGATCTATGGATGTGCACGAATATTCGAATTTTCGATCTGTAAATATTCAAATTATTATAAAATACTAGTAGTTAATAGCCTACAGCAAGTGTCAAAATGATTTATGACCCTATGATTGACAGGTGGGCGTGTCTATCCTTTGATCTTCCCCCGCCCCTTCCGGTTCCTCCCCTCCCTGTCCCGCCCCTTGTCCCGCCCCTTCCGGTTCCTCCCCTTCCTGTCCCGCCCCTTGTCCCGCCCCTTCCGGTTCCTCCCCTTCCTGTCCCGCCCCTTGTCCCGCCCCTTCCGGTTCCTCCCCTCCCTGTCCCGCCCCTTGTCCCGCCCCTTCCGGTTCCTCCCCTTCCTGTCCCGCCCCTTGTCCCGCCCCTTCCGGTTCCTCCCCTCCCTGTCCCGCCCCTTGTCCCGCCCCTTCCGGTTCCTCCCCTCCCTGTCCCGCCCCTTGTCCCGCCCCTTCCGGTTCCTCCCCTCCCTGTCCCGCCCCTTGTCCCGCCCCTTCCGGTTCCTCCCCTTCCTGTCCCGCCCCTTGTCCCGCCCCTTCCGGTTCCTCCCCTTCCGGTTCCCTTTGACCTAGTTCCGCCCCTTCCTGTTACCTTTGACCTAGTTTCCGCCCCTTCCGGTTACAGCTTCTGTCAAAATGATGGATGATGACCTTTGATCTAGTTCCGCCCCTTGTGGTTACAGCTTCTGTCAAAATGATGGATGTGTGACAGTTAGTTTGAAGTTCATTTGATAAAGCTCAGGGAGGGTTTGGCCTTTGATGTTAACATAAGCTTTGATGTTACAGTTACAAAGTGATGTGACAGTTAGTTTGAGATGTATTGGCTTTGATGGTGACAGTTAGTTTGATTGTTGCATCCCTAAATATCCCTGAGCTTTATCAAGGGGCAGCTGTGAAAGTGATAAGAAAAAATGGTGAAAGTTTATCTGTTCTGTAAAAGAATATAAAATAAAACCTCACACAAAAAGTTTGAATAAAATGTAGAACTATTCACTGAACCAAGCATTTCAGTTTAAATAAAATGGTGAAAGTTTATCTGTTCTGTAAAAGAATATAAAATAAAATCTCACACAAAAAAGTTTGAATCAAATGGTGAAAGTTTATCTGTTCTTTAAAAGAATATAAAATAAAATCTCACACAAAAAGTTTGAATAAAATGGAGCCACAAACATATTGCAAACAATCCAATGTATGAATGACCTTGTACTGTTTTAAAAACATAGCGAGCGAGCGTCTATGTATGTGTGTGTGTGTGTGTGTGTGTCTTTGTCAAAGCAGGAATTTCCCTCCCTCCGCATTGCTGAGGACGTTGGAAGTTTATCTCACACAGAAGTTGAAAAAGCATTATGTTCATTTAAAATAAATGGTTATAAAATTTACATTTAGTCATTCACAAATATTTGACACTGACTCAAGTTGAAAAAACCATGCTGTTCAATTAAAAGTATATAAATTAAACAAAAATAAAATCATCTTACTGTTTCACCATGGTTGAAAAAAACCCCACAAGTGTTTCCCCTGAAGTCTTTTCTCTCTGTCACACCAGCGTGTGCCTGGCCTGGTATCTGTTTTTGTGTCCTGAGCCCATTGAAAAGCATTGTGTTCCTTTAAAAGTGTATAAATTAAAATATATCATACATAAAATAAATAGTTTACTAATTTAACTAAAGTTGAAAATCATGCTGTTCATTTAAAATCTTACTAAATTACTGAAGTTGAAAAGCATTCTGTTCATTTAAAATAAATATTTTACAAATTTACTGTACCAATTATGTTAGATTTAGATAAAAATAAAATCATCTTACATTTTCACCAGGGTTGAAGAAAAAAATCACACAGGTAGTGCCTGCCAGCATGGACAGTGTGCGTGACAAATAACTGATATCATCGCTGTTTTCGTACCACCGGTAATAAATTACTTATTTTCAGGAGTGACAGTTATCAGTGAAATATGCCGCTCGTGTAATCAAAAGGTCTGCCTAAATGCTGGGAATGTGAATTGGCCTTGAACCTAAACAGTTCCATTCATAGAGTACTGAAAGAATATAGTGGACACACAGCTCCGCCGTTTTCCCATAGTTTTCCACAGGCTCTTACTGTAAAAGATACATGGACGTGTGCCATACCCCATGTCTGGACCAAAAACTTTTGCACCCTCTCTTCTATGACCACCTCATCAAAAATGCAAAACAGTGAGTACTTTCTCTATAATTAATTTATGCTACGGTGCTGTTTATCTGTATTATGCAATGATGTTTAATTTGAAAAATTGTTTATACATAAGGAAAAGACGGTATAATTCATTAGTGTTTTAAATAGCCCAGGCTACGTATTTGTTTTATCCACATTATGCTATTAGTATTTTTATCTGCTGTCACTGGGGCTACAGATATTAAAATGTATCTACTATATTAATTTATCAAAGTATGGGTTTAAAAATATGGAGCATTGTATTATGATATCGATGTGATACAGATATTAACATGCATCTACTATATTAATTTATCAAAGTATAATTTTTTTTAAATATGGAGCATCGTATTATGATATTGATGTGATACAGATATTAACATGTATCTACTATATTAATTGATCATAAAGTATGATTTTAAAAATGTACAACATTGTTTATGTTCATTATGCTATTTTTTTAATTTTATTTTTTTTAAACCATATCACAAAAGTATCAGTTTAACATGACTGTTTTACAGCAATGTTTATTTTGCATTATGCTATGTTGTTTTAACTGTTGTATTTTTTATCTGATGTAACTAAAATCTGCAGCATCGTTTATTTAAGCTGCCGGGTTTCCATAAAGGACCTTAAAATAAATGTTTTGGATTTATTCAGTTTTAAATCTTATTTAGAGATTATTTTAGTCAGACATGTTTATATGTGCATAGGCCTATTTTATTCCTCTTCAGTTACTTACTTTTTAAATTTTGGTAGGTTACTTTTTAATTCTTCTTTTACTCTGTCTTTGATTTTAACTTTTAGCAATTTGCATGATAAATTGTTTAACATGTAAGCTATATGAATGACACTGTCACAATGTGATAAGCAAAACATAAAAGTCAAGTCAAAGCTATTTATATAGGCTAGCGCTTTTCATTACCATTTAAAATAACATGGTCTTTCCTTCTCTCTTTCTAGAGACAGCAAACACTGCAGGACAATCAGAAAATCAAGTAACATGTTAGTATGGTTTATATTTTATTTTTAATGAGAAAACATTATAGAGTGCAACAGGCGGTTTCTGGGAGTAAAAACATTTATTCTCTTATATTTATATTTTTATTCTTATAATTTGTAGTATTATGTTTCTTGTTGTATTTGTATCTGTATATGTCCACTGGAAGCCTCAGTACCAAAACAAATTCCTTGTGTGTGCAAGCACACTTTCTGATTCTGATTCTGATTCTTCTGATTACTTTCTCCATACGAAAATTAATTTTAAAGACAGACCTACTGTGAGCTAAGAGGTTGTTAATACATGGTATTTGCTTCTGATAAAGCCTTCAGCTTATTTTTTTTGCAAATAATAGTGTTTCACAGTTGAACTCCTGGTGAAAACTACATTACCCATGAGCCATGATGCTGTAGTGAAAATTATGTCAAACATAGTTTTTTTAAAAAGCAACACACTCCAAAATAGCTCTGCCCACTCCCATGAAGCACTGCGAATGACATAATCTCCCTACCCTCTCAAAATACTGAAATGTTTGTATAAGCTATATATGCATATTTTGCATATATATATATATATATAAATATATGCAAGCACTGTTGCACTCTATGTATAATGAACAATTGACAGATGAACTGACAGATATTTTATGTAAACAGGCAAAATCTCTACATCTGATGATGGCCATGTGTTTTCGCCGATCATAACGGGTTTAACTCTTGGCTCCTTTGAGATCAATATGACTTCTGCCAAATCAAATTGTAAGTGTAATAAAACAGTTTCGACTATGTATTAAATTAATCTTAATTAAGCAGTCCGAGTTAACTATTTGGGACCAATTGGAAGTTTACATTCTGATCTAACAGCGTCATGTACAAATTTGTCATGCTCCTGGATTATTTTACTATACTACATTACTATAGCCTTTTATTTACTGCTGATTTTATCAAAGCAACGAATTAACTCAATTCATGGTTGCAATAATAAAATAAATGAACAATTGACAGATGAACTGACAGATATTTTATGTAAACAGCCAAAATCTCTTCATCTGATGGTGGCCATGTGTTTTCGCCTATAATAACTGGTTTAACTCATGGCTCCCCCTTTGAGATCAACATGACTTCTGCCAAATCAAATGTACCGGCAAATTGTAAGTGTGATACATGAGAAACTATTAAAACAGTTTTTCGCCTATGTAATGTATAAAATTAATCTTAATTAAGCAGTTGGAGTTAACTATTTGGGACCAATTTTAAGGAAAGTTACATTCTGATCTAACATTGGCATGTGCACATTTGCAATACAGATTTTTTTTTATTTTTTTTTTTTATGTTTTTGGTACTATTGGATCGAGTTTTGTAGAATAAGCCAAGATTAATTTATTTTATGTGGTCTCATGCTCCTGGATTATTCAGACTCAGAATTGTAACTATTACTACAGCCTTCATCAGCCATTTATGTTACTGCAGACTTATCAAACTTATTTTATTTACTGCAGATTTGATCAAAGTCAAATACTGCCCAAACGGGGATACTGGGAAAGAAGAGAAACAGGATAATACAAGGTTAGATTCAATCTTTATATTCTTTCCCCATTTTGCCTTCATTTTCCTTTTTCCTGTTATTGTTTTAATTTTTATATTCTCAGATCATCAAAGGTTTCTGAAAGCAAACACCAGTCAGTTGGTTGAAAAAGTGAAGAACATTGATCCAATAATTGACAATCTTGATTGTTCAATGAATCAGTTACAAATGTGCGAGCGAATCCAACACACCAGATGAAGACGAGGGAACCGCTGGACTATGTGAATTGTGAAAGCATTGCCAACGACCTGGTCAACGCTTTGTTCAAGCATGAAGAATCTCTCATAAAGAAACTACAATAACAACTGTTGTAGCCTATTGTTTGGCATTATGTACTTAAACAGTTTTTTAAAAAATAAAATGTTTTTAAAAAACTGTTTAAGTACATAATGCCAAACAATAGGCTACAACAGTTGTTATTGTAGTTTCTTTATGAGAGATTCTTCATGCTTGAACAAAGCGTTGACCAGGTCGTTGGCAATGCTTTCACAATTCACATAGTCCAGCGGTTCCCTCGTCTTCATCTGGTGTGTTGGATTCGCTCGCACATTTGTAACTGATTCATTGAACAATCAAGATTGTCAATTATTGGATCAATGTTCTTCACTTTTTCAACCAACTGACTGGTGTTTGCTTTCAGAAACCTTTGATGATCTGAGAATATAAAAATTAAAACAATAACAGGAAAAAGGAAAATGAAGGCAAAATGGGGAAAGAATATAAAGATTGAATCTAACCTTGTATTATCCTGTTTCTCTTCTTTCCCAGTATCCCCGTTTGGGCAGTATTTGACTTTGATCAAATCTGCAGTAAATAAAATAAGTTTGATAAGTCTGCAGTAACATAAATGGCTGATGAAGGCTGTAGTAATAGTTACAATTCTGAGTCTGAATAATCCAGGAGCATGAGACCACATAAAATAAATTAATCTTGGCTTATTCTACAAAACTCGATCCAATAGTACCAAAAACATAAAAAAAAAAATAAAAAAAAATCTGTATTGCAAATGTGCACATGCCAATGTTAGATCAGAATGTAACTTTCCTTAAAATTGGTCCCAAATAGTTAACTCCAACTGCTTAATTAAGATTAATTTTATACATTACATAGGCGAAAAACTGTTTTAATAGTTTCTCATGTATCACACTTACAATTTGCCGGTACATTTGATTTGGCAGAAGTCATGTTGATCTCAAAGGGGGAGCCATGAGTTAAACCAGTTATTATAGGCGAAAACACATGGCCACCATCAGATGAAGAGATTTTGGCTGTTTACATAAAATATCTGTCAGTTCATCTGTCAATTGTTCATTTATTTTATTATTGCAACCATGAATTGAGTTAATTCGTTGCTTTGATAAAATCAGCAGTAAATAAAAGGCTATAGTAATGTAGTATAGTAAAATAATCCAGGAGCATGACAAATTTGTACATGACGCTGTTAGATCAGAATGTAAACTTCCAATTGGTCCCAAATAGTTAACTCGGACTGCTTAATTAAGATTAATTTAATACATAGTCGAAACTGTTTTATTACACTTACAATTTGATTTGGCAGAAGTCATATTGATCTCAAAGGAGCCAAGAGTTAAACCCGTTATGATCGGCGAAAACACATGGCCATCATCAGATGTAGAGATTTTGCCTGTTTACATAAAATATCTGTCAGTTCATCTGTCAATTGTTCATTATACATAGAGTGCAACAGTGCTTGCATATATTTATATATATATATATATATGCAAAATATGCATATATAGCTTATACAAACATTTCAGTATTTTGAGAGGGTAGGGAGATTATGTCATTCGCAGTGCTTCATGGGAGTGGGCAGAGCTATTTTGGAGTGTGTTGCTTTTTAAAAAAACTATGTTTGACATAATTTTCACTACAGCATCATGGCTCATGGGTAATGTAGTTTTCACCAGGAGTTCAACTGTGAAACACTATTATTTGCAAAAAAAATAAGCTGAAGGCTTTATCAGAAGCAAATACCATGTATTAACAACCTCTTAGCTCACAGTAGGTCTGTCTTTAAAATTAATTTTCGTATGGAGAAAGTAATCAGAAGAATCAGAATCAGAATCAGAAAGTGTGCTTGCACACACAAGGAATTTGTTTTGGTACTGAGGCTTCCAGTGGACATATACAGATACAAATACAACAAGAAACATAATACTACAAATTATAAGAATAAAAATATAAATATAAGAGAATAAATGTTTTTACTCCCAGAAACCGCCTGTTGCACTCTATAATGTTTTCTCATTAAAAATAAAATATAAACCATACTAACATGTTACTTGATTTTCTGATTGTCCTGCAGTGTTTGCTGTCTCTAGAAAGAGAGAAGGAAAGACCATGTTATTTTAAATGGTAATGAAAAGCGCTAGCCTATATAAATAGCTTTGACTTGACTTTTATGTTTTGCTTATCACATTGTGACAGTGTCATTCATATAGCTTACATGTTAAACAATTTATCATGCAAATTGCTAAAAGTTAAAATCAAAGACAGAGTAAAAGAAGAATTAAAAAGTAACCTACCAAAATTTAAAAAGTAAGTAACTGAAGAGGAATAAAATAGGCCTATGCACATATAAACATGTCTGACTAAAATAATCTCTAAATAAGATTTAAAACTGAATAAATCCAAAACATTTATTTTAAGGTCCTTTATGGAAACCCGGCAGCTTAAATAAACGATGCTGCAGATTTTAGTTACATCAGATAAAAAATACAACAGTTAAAACAACATAGCATAATGCAAAATAAACATTGCTGTAAAACAGTCATGTTAAACTGATACTTTTGTGATATGGTTTAAAAAAAATAAAATTAAAAAAATAGCATAATGAACATAAACAATGTTGTACATTTTTAAAATCATACTTTATGATCAATTAATATAGTAGATACATGTTAATATCTGTATCACATCAATATCATAATACGATGCTCCATATTTAAAAAAAATTATACTTTGATAAATTAATATAGTAGATGCATGTTAATATCTGTATCACATCGATATCATAATACAATGCTCCATATTTTTAAACCCATACTTTGATAAATTAATATAGTAGATACATTTTAATATCTGTAGCCCCAGTGACAGCAGATAAAAATACTAATAGCATAATGTGGATAAAACAAATACGTAGCCTGGGCTATTTAAAACACTAATGAATTATACCGTCTTTTCCTTATGTATAAACAATTTTTCAAATTAAACATCATTGCATAATACAGATAAACAGCACCGTAGCATAAATTAATTATAGAGAAAGTACTCACTGTTTTGCATTTTTGATGAGGTGGTCATAGAAGAGAGGGTGCAAAAGTTTTTGGTCCAGACATGGGGTATGGCACACGTCCATGTATCTTTTACAGTAAGAGCCTGTGGAAAACTATGGGAAAACGGCGGAGCTGTGTGTCCACTATATTCTTTCAGTACTCTATGAATGGAACTGTTTAGGTTCAAGGCCAATTCACATTCCCAGCATTTAGGCAGACCTTTTGATTACACGAGCGGCATATTTCACTGATAACTGTCACTCCTGAAAATAAGTAATTTATTACCGGTGGTACGAAAACAGCGATGATATCAGTTATTTGTCACGCACACTGTCCATGCTGGCAGGCACTACCTGTGTGATTTTTTTCTTCAACCCTGGTGAAAATGTAAGATGATTTTATTTTTATCTAAATCTAACATAATTGGTACAGTAAATTTGTAAAATATTTATTTTAAATGAACAGAATGCTTTTCAACTTCAGTAATTTAGTAAGATTTTAAATGAACAGCATGATTTTCAACTTTAGTTAAATTAGTAAACTATTTATTTTATGTATGATATATTTTAATTTATACACTTTTAAAGGAACACAATGCTTTTCAATGGGCTCAGGACACAAAAACAGATACCAGGCCAGGCACACGCTGGTGTGACAGAGAGAAAAGACTTCAGGGGAAACACTTGTGGGGTTTTTTTCAACCATGGTGAAACAGTAAGATGATTTTATTTTTGTTTAATTTATATACTTTTAATTGAACAGCATGGTTTTTTCAACTTGAGTCAGTGTCAAATATTTGTGAATGACTAAATGTAAATTTTATAACCATTTATTTTAAATGAACATAATGCTTTTTCAACTTCTGTGTGAGATAAACTTCCAACGTCCTCAGCAATGCGGAGGGAGGGAAATTCCTGCTTTGACAAAGACACACACACACACACACACACATACATAGACGCTCGCTCGCTATGTTTTTAAAACAGTACAAGGTCATTCATACATTGGATTGTTTGCAATATGTTTGTGGCTCCATTTTATTCAAACTTTTTGTGTGAGATTTTATTTTATATTCTTTTAAAGAACAGATAAACTTTCACCATTTGATTCAAACTTTTTTGTGTGAAATTTTATTTTATATTCTTTTACAGAACAGATAAACTTTCACCATTTTATTTAAACTGAAATGCTTGGTTCAGTGAATAGTTCTACATTTTATTCAAACTTTTTGTGTGAGGTTTTATTTTATATTCTTTTACAGAACAGATAAACTTTCACCATTTTTTCTTATCACTTTCACAGCTGCCCCTTGATAAAGCTCAGGGATATTTAGGGATGCAACAATCAAACTAACTGTCACCATCAAAGCCAATACATCTCAAACTAACTGTCACATCACTTTGTAACTGTAACATCAAAGCTTATGTTAACATCAAAGGCCAAACCCTCCCTGAGCTTTATCAAATGAACTTCAAACTAACTGTCACACATCCATCATTTTGACAGAAGCTGTAACCACAAGGGGCGGAACTAGATCAAAGGTCATCATCCATCATTTTGACAGAAGCTGTAACCGGAAGGGGCGGAAACTAGGTCAAAGGTAACAGGAAGGGGCGGAACTAGGTCAAAGGGAACCGGAAGGGGAGGAACCGGAAGGGGCGGGACAAGGGGCGGGACAGGAAGGGGAGGAACCGGAAGGGGCGGGACAAGGGGCGGGACAGGAAGGGGAGGAACCGGAAGGGGCGGGACAAGGGGCGGGACAGGAAGGGGAGGAACCGGAAGGGGCGGGGGAAGATCAAAGGATAGACACGCCCACCTGTCAATCATAGGGTCATAAATCATTTTGACACTTGCCGTAGGCTATTAACTACTAATACTATTCGAATTTGACTTTTTTCTTACATTTCTTTTGCAGTTATAATTAAAGCACTGGGTGGCGCTGTGGAGCGTGTTTAACAAGTGGATTGTATTTGATCACATAATGTTGTCGTCTGCCTCGCGAAGTTTGGAATTACTTAGATGAAAATGATATTACAAAATGGAATTACTTTTAATCAATCATTAATAAAACTGAGTTATCATAATATCACCACCACAATGAGAAATCAGATGAGATCCAAACAGCAGTGGACTGAGGAGCTGTCCATCACTGAGCCATTCCTCCGAAAGGACATTTCTGGCCCCAGGACATTATATGTATAAAAATGCATGAAAATTAACTCTAAAATACATTTATTATTAATAAAAATGTCCTGCACATTAAGCTGTACACATTTACATAAAAAAATATAATTAAAAACATTAATAAAACATAGAACGCTAAAAAAAAAAACATTTTCTGCAAGTCCCCACTCACTATCTCTAAACTTTACTATGAAATATAATGATTGAAATCCTTCAGAAATCTTTTTTTTTTTTGCATTGTTGTGTGACTTTATATCCAATCTATGCTTTAAAATGTTTTTTTTTTTTTTCATGAGAAAAAAAATATTTTATCTAATATTTTAAATAAAATACACATTTAGGCGTGTCCCGGGGTTTTCACTCAGTCCATACTGTAAATACAATCATAAATCATAACACCACCACATTTAAAAAAAAAACGTCTCGGTTACGTATGTAACCCTCGTTCCCTGAGTAGGGAACGGAGACGTTACGTCGGATGACGACGAAATGGGGTTTCGCTTAGAAAGCCTATCAACTTCGAGTATTACAAAACGAGCCAATGGCAAAGAAATGCCATGGGTCTGCGGAATTTGCATGACGTAACTCCGCCCCACCTCGTGGGTATAAAAGGAGGAAGTCTGCAACAGCAGTTTATGTTTCTTCGCTGAGGAGCCAAGACTGAGCTCAGGCGATCCCCGCGGAACAGCGGAAAGTGGCAGGAAGACGTAACGTCTCCGTTCCCTACTCAGGGAACGAGGGTTACATACGTAACCGAGACGTTCCCTTTCGTTGTCACTCCGAGTTACGTCGGATGACGACGAAATGGGGTTACCAGTCTAATCACGCCACCTTCTCAGCTGTCTTCCAGTGCCCTGCGTAAATCTGAGATCCCTGTCGTGAGACTAGCACGGACGAAGGACTCCTATTTAGCACAGGAATACCAAGGTACACTGGGGAGCATATCCCACAATTTTAGAGGAATATGCAATTATTGCCAACCCAGAGGGGGGGACTTAGAGAATACACATATGACCCGAAGGATGCATATGGAGAACACTGGGGTGTCCAGCCGCAGGTGGAATATTTCAACCCCAGGGGTGGCAAAGTGGCTTGCCAAGGGAAAGACACATGCTCAGAGAGGCTTACAGTGGAAATACACATGTGGGGGTCGCTCAGGGGAGGGACCATGCACACGGGAGGCACCTAGCCGGCGCGCAGGCAATAGACACTGGCGGCGACGTCAGAAGTGCTGGAGGAACTCAGGGCTTTCGGAGAAGCTCACCTGAGGGGAATATCGCACGTATCCAGTCCGTGGAGTGGAATGGCGAGCAAGCGAAGACACCTGAGCGGGTCCAGTACTAGCTAGTTGAAGCGAGTACATGAGAGGACACAGGCTCCACTCGGAGATTGTAGAATCTGGCGAATGTGTTCGGTGTCGCCCAGCCTGCAGCTCTGCAGATGTCTGTTAGCGAGGCGCCATGCGCTAGAGCCCAAGAGGACGCCACACTCCGGGTGGAGTGGGCAGTCACACCAAGGGGGCATGGACGACCTTGCTGCTGGTATGCCAAAGCAATGGCGTCCACTATCCAGTGAGACAACCTTTGCTTGGAGAGAGCCTTTCCCTTCAGCTTCCCACCATAACAGACAAGAGCTGGTCTGAGGTCCTGAAACACCGCGTCCTGTCTACATAGGCGCGAAGAGCGCGTACTGGACAGAGCAGTGCCAAGGCTGGGTCTGCCTCCTCCGGGGGCAGCGCTTGCAGGTTCACCACCTGGTCCCGAAAGGGAGTGGTAGGAACCTTGGGCACATATCCAGGCCGGGGTCTCAGGATCACGTGAGAGTAAGCCGGCCCGAATTCCAGGCACGCTTCGTCAACGGAGAATGCGTGCAGGTCCCCTACCCTCTTGATGGAGGCCAGAGCAACCAGGAGCGCTGTCTTCATTGACAGGAACTTAAGCTCCACTGACTGCAAAGGCTCAAAGGGAGCACTCCGCAGGGCAGTTAGCACCACTGCGAGATCCCAAGAGGGAACGAGAGGAGGGCGGGGAGGATTCAGTCTCCTCGCTCCTCTCAGGAACCTGACGATCAGGTCGTGCTTCCCCAAAGACTTACCTTCAACAAGGTCATGCTGTGCGGCAATGGCGGCGACATAGACCTTTAGGGTGGAGGGAGACAGCCTTCGCTCCAACCCATCTTGTAGGAAGGAAAGCACGACACCAATCGAACATCTCCGGGGGTCTTCTCGGTGAGAAGAGCACCAGCTGACGAAGAGGTTCCACTTCAACGCATAGAGATGTCTCGTGGACGAAGCTCTAGCGGAAGTGATGGTAGCCACCACCGGTGGTGGTAGGGTACTCAAACCTGCCTCGTCCCGTCCAGGAGCCACACGTGGAGTTTCCAAAGATCGGGCCGAGGGTGCCAAAGGGTGCCCCGTCCCTGAGAAAGTAGGTCCTTCCTCAGAGGGATCGGCCAGGGAGGTGCTGTCGCGAGGAGAACCAGTTCGGAGAACCAGGTCCTGGTGGGCCAGTACGGCGCAACCAGCATGACCTGCTCCTCGTCCTCCCTGACCTTGCGCAAGGTCCGCGCAAGAAGGCTCACTGGGGGAAACGCATACTTGCGGCCCTGCGGCCAGCTGTGCGCCAGAGCATCCGTGCCGAGCGTGCCCTCGGTCAGGGAATAATACTGGGCGCAATGGGTCGAGTCGTGGGAGGCAAACAGATCTATCTGTGCGTCCCCGAACTGGTCCCAAATCAGCTGAACCGACCGGGGATGGAGCCGCCATTCTCCCGGGAGGAGTTGAAACCGTGAGAGCTCGTCGGCTACACAGTTCAGAGCTCCGGGGATAAAAATGGCACGAAGCGACCTCAGATGCTTCTGGCTCCATAAGAGGAGGTGGCGGGCGAGTTGCGACATACGGCGGGAGCGCAGACCACCTTGACGGTTGATGTACGCTACAGTGGCGGTATTGTCTGATCGGACTAGTACGTGCTGGCCCTTGAGCACGGCCCGGAAGCGGCGCAGAGCAAGACGTACAGCCAGCAACTCGAGGCAATTGATGTGCCATAGGCGCTGGGGTCCTATCCAGGAGCCCGCGGCAGCACGTCCATTGCACATGGCGCCCCAGCCCGTGGAAGAGGCATCTGTCGATACAACAACATGCCGCGAAGCTCGTTCCAGGGGCACTCCGGCCCGTAGAAAGCTGAGGTCCGCCCACGGGGTGAAGGTCTGACGGCAGGTCGGAGTAACTGGTACTCGGAGGGTGCCGTGTTGCCATGCCCACCTCGGGACTCGGTCGCGAAGCCAAAGCTGAAGCGGTCTCATATGAAGCAATCCGAGCGGCGTTGCCGCGGCTGCAGATGCCATATGCCCCAGGAGCCTCTGAAAAAGTTTCAGTGGAACCGCACTCTTGCCCTCGAACTGTCTCAGGCAAGTCAGCAGTGACTGCGCGCGCTCGCTCGTAAGCTGCGCGGACATGGCGACCGAGTCGATTTCCATACCGAGAAAAGAGATCCTCTGCACGGGGCAAAGTTTGCTCTTCTCCCAGTTGACCCGAAGGCCCAGACGGGCTAGGTGCCGGAGCACTAGGTCCCTGTGTTCGCAAACCTGATCCCGAGAGTGAGCTAGAATCAGCCAATCGTCGAGATAGTTCAGGATGCGAACCCCGTGTTCCCGAAGAGGAACAAGGGCTGCCTCGACGACCTTCGTGAAGACGCGAGGAGACAGGGCTAACCCGAATGGGAGAACCGCGTACTGATATGCCTGCCCCTCGAAAGCAAACCGTAGAAACGGCCTGTGTCGAGGGAGAATGGAGACATGAAAGTAGGCGTCCTTCAGGTCGATCGCTGCAAACCAATCCTGGGGCCGTACACATTCGAAAATGCGCTTGGCAGTGAGCATCTTGAACGGCAGCCTGTGAAGGGAGCGGTTCAGCACGCGCAGGTCCAGGATTGGCCGTAACCCACCGGATTTCTTCGGGACAATGAAGTACGGGCTGTAGAAGCCGGACCTCATTTCGGCTGGAGGGACAGTCTCGATCGCACCCTTCGCCAGCAGGGTAGCAACCTCCGCTCTCATGATGGGGGCATTGCCACCGACCATAGTGGAGCGAACTCCCCTGAATCGGGGAGGAGACCGCGCGAACTGAATCGCGTAGCCGAGCCTGATCGTTCGGGCGACCCAGCGGGACAGGTGGGGAAGCTCTAACCAGGCTCCCAAGAACTGTACCAGCGGGGTCATGCGAACCACAGACTTCCCGTCGGTGGGGCAGCGAGGCGGAATGACTGTCCCGGACGTGGACGGCATAGCGGCCCAGTGTCGGGGCATAGTCATTGACCGCGTCCTGACAGAGGAGACCAGGGAAGGACGAACGTTCCACGGGGGTCTGCTCTGCCAGGGGGCTGGCGACAGAGGGGGATGAGAGCTGCACGGTCCGGGGACGGCGCGTGCTGTCATCCGGCTCTGGGACAGAGGGGGACGAGGGGTGCACGGCTCGGAGGCGGCGCACCGTGTCGTCCGAGAACTCTGTGTGCTCAGGGATGAACATGTCACTTCTTTCTTTAACCACATTAGGGTGCTGCCCACCCGTGGGTGAGCAGCGGGGAGTGGAGAACAAAAGATTCTCCCCCGGCCCTCCACCGGGGGAAGGAGTGGTCCTGCTACCATCTCCTGAGAAGTGAGAGTCATCCCTGAGCAGCCCGTCTCAGGAGCGCCGCTTAGCCCGGCGTTTAGCGGGGGGCGGGGCAGGAGAGGGCTGGGGCGCCTTCTTGCGGCTTCCTCCGCGACCGGGCCCGGGTGGAGGCTGCTGCTTGGGCCGGGCGGGAGGGGGGGGAACCGCAGGAGGGCGCCCTCGGCGGCGAACAGGCTGAGGATTCTGCCCGGTCGGCTGGGTGGAGGCAGCAGCGGGCCGTCGGGGCAGAATGTGCTTAATCGCCTCAGTCTGTTTCTGAGCAGTCGAGAACTGTTGGGCGAAATCCTCGACTGCACCGCCGAAAAGGCCGGCCTGTGATATGGGGGTGTCGAGCAGACGGGACCGCTCGGCATCCCGCATATCAGCGAGGTTCAGCCAGAGGTGTCTCTCCTGGACCACGGCTGTGGACATCACCAAACCCAGGGAGCGTGCGGTCACCTTCGTCGCCCGGAGAGCGAGGTCGGTGGCGGCACGCAGCTCATTGAAGAGCCCTGGGTCCGCCCTCCCCTCGTGCATGTCCTTGAGCATCTGGGCCTGGTAGACCTGCAGAATGGCCATGGCATGCAGAGAGGTGGCTGCCTGTCCCGCCGCTCTGTAGGACTTCGCCACTAATGTAGACGAGTACCTACAGGCCTTGGATGGGTGCTTAGGCTCACCACGAGAAGAAGCGCTCTGAGGACACAGCTGCATCGCAACAGAGCGTTCAACCGGGGGGAGCCCAGTGTACCCACGGGCAGCCGCCTCCTCGAGGGGAGGAAAGGCGGATGAAACCAACGAGCGGTCACGGGAAGACATGGGAGTCTTCCAGGACTTCGAGATCTCATCATGCACATCCGGGAAGAAAGGTATTGGGGTTTGCCGCGGACGGGGGTCCGCGGCCTTACCCAAGTACCAATCATCCAACCGCGAGCGCTCAGGACAGGGTGGAGGGGACCACTCTAGTCCGATGCTCGCGGCGGCCCGGGCAAGCATGGCCGTCATCTCCGGATCAGACTCGGACGCAACCGTATGCACACCGGAAGGTGGCAGCTGTGCCGAGTCTTCACTTCCAAAAGAATCAGACCCACCTTGTGATGCTGCGATAGACATGGCGTCCTCCTCTGGAGCGCCAAAGGAAATCCGCGGGGCATCAGGAGATGGACCCGCGGAAATCCCCTGAACACTCGCGGGTTGCAACACTGGAGAGGGTGCGGCTGGGCACGGACGTGTAGTCGGCGCTTTGTTCCAAACCGTCACCCTCAGATCACCCTGGCCACCAGCCGAAGTAGGGCCTCTCGAGGAGACACTAGATCGGGGTGTGGATGAGGGGACCCTCACTCTTGCGAGATCATGGAGCCTCGATCGTAGTGTTGCGATGGTCATGTTCCCGCAGTGAGAACATGACTCATCCACGAGCGCTGCTCTAGCGTGATCAAAGCCCAAACACACTATGCAGCGCTCGTGCCCATCAGAGTCGGCAACCAGTCTACCGCAACCAGAAGTGCACGGGCGGTGCATCTTTAAAAAGACGTGCCCGTGCAAGCTCTTTTTGTGAGAGAAAAGAAACTCTGAGAGTGTTGAAGCGCCCGGGGAGAAACACACTCGCTGGCAAACCACAGCACAGATAAGCAGGAAGTGCGCTCTCGCCGGGAGATCGCCGTCACACCAACACCAGAGAATCTCGCTCGTCTGTAAAAGCTGACAGTTCAGAGATGGCTTGTGGAACGAAGGATTAACTTGGCTCCGAAGCGAAAACATAAACTGCTGTTGCAGACTTCCTCCTTTTATACCCACGAGGTGGGGCGGAGTTACGTCATGCAAATTCCGCAGACCCATGGCATTTCTTTGCCATTGGCTCGTTTTGTAATACTCGAAGTTGATAGGCTTTCTAAGCGAAACCCCATTTCGTCGTCATCCGACGTAACTCGGAGTGACAACGAAAGGGAACAATACATTGCACAGTAAAAAAAACAATAAAAATAATATATCTCTATCTCATACACTTACACATACCATAACTCATAAAATACATAAATCATGTTAACCATGTTTTGTTTCATAATTGTTTTTCTGTTTAAACTTCACTGAAAAGCCATTAAATAGCCCGTAATACATATTAAATAAAAATATGCTGAGAGAGATGTTTTTCTAGATATTATTCCATCAATCAATGTCAGTGAACATGAGGCTCATCGTGTGACAACATGCCCCACAACAGGGGTTAAAGTTCTCCGTACTTCTGCCCTTAACTCACCTCAGTAACTCAGCTGCTAAACCAGAGATTCAGGCTTTCCCAGTGACTCCAGTCAGCGCCAGTTTAATTATCTCGAGATTAGAGTTTTTTCTTTAATGACGTACTTGGGCTTCGGTTCCCAAACCTGAGGGACATTTCAGGGTGAGCAGCCATAACATCTTCACAGCAGGTCATTTTAAACAAATCTGTGGTCATGAGCGATGAATCGAACGGATGCAAATGAAGCATTAGCATCAGGTTCATGTGTTAGTGAATGTGCACACGATACCAGCACTTGTTTTTACTACTCATTCCAGGGTTCCCACACCTTGGTTAACTTCAAATTCAAGTCAAGGACCTTTCAAGGACTTTTCAGGTCCAAAACCGTCAAATTCAAGGACTTAATGTGGGGACACATTTCAAGTGAGAGCAAGGTTACATTGTGTTTCCTTGTAAGATACATTGTTACAGTTTTCATGTGTATGCAAAAAAAACGTTCTTTTTTTTGCTTTTATTTTTGGCCATATCCTCCTGAGACCCTTTTTCCCCCATGTCATCATATTGCTTAGAGCATAAGAAACAAATGGTAAAAATGTTTTGGGAAAAATTATATTTTATTACACATATGTTATGCTGTGTCCTCTGTAGTGGACACCAGGACATGAAATTAGATGTATAGGCAAAAACAATGGGATTTTTTTTCATTCACCAATCAATATTTGGATTTCAGGATTTTTTTTTAACCAAAATTTGTATAAAGATGATTCTCAACTATGTTACGGAAGATATAACGGAATGAATTGATACACCATTTAACTTTATGCAATATGTGGGTAAATTGGCCATAAATGAATATTCCCATTCAATGCAATGTATTTATACACTGTATCTAATTTGCATATTCATGTGTTCTTGGAACAACATTTAATGAAAAAAGAGGTGTAATAATTGGCAACATTTTAATAATAATATCTAACATTTCATAGGAATATTGATGTACAATTTATTTCCATATTCACTTGTTGTGTTTCCCAAAATGCCTGATAAACATGCTGGAAGTCCTGATGTCCTCTACAGTGGACATGAATGAAATCAATGTCCTGTTCTGTAACAGAAAGTCATATTTTGATTTGAAATCCCTTAAGGTTTTCCTGAGATGTTGGTTTATGAAATACAATTTGAAAAGTAGTCTGATTTAAATTATATTTACAATATTATCATATCAAGAGTGCTACATTTGATCATTAAATTAATGTCAGTCATTTTAAAGACCAAGGAGAAGTTGTTTTCATGGTGAAACCTCCAAACATCTGGTATCTGAAAATCCCTGAATGTGCTCTTTACAGGACACCCAGACATATGACATATGACATGTATGGTGTCAGAGAAATTCACTAAAATATAATGGCCACTATAGTGGACAAAAGTCTATTCCTGGGTCCCAGCCAGGACGATATGACAGAGATCTGATAAACTATTTGTCATAGTTCTGTTTTGCATAAAACTGAAGAATATTTGGCACATCCTATAAAAAAAAGTAATAACAATGATAATAATAATACTAAAAAAATTAAATAAAATAAAAAATGTGTCAAGGTCTTGAGTCTTCTCAAGTCTTCAATGTTATTTTCAAGGAACTGATTATTTCATCATGACAACTTGACAGCTCAACAATAAACCATGAGAAAACATGAGATCAATGTGAACTTGCAACAGAACACATTATTATTTTACATTGGATTGTTTTATTTATTTCTAGCTACGTAACTCTTCAGTATATGTTGGTGAGCCAGTCATTCTGAACCAGTACTAATCATGTTTTTGACAATTCTGCAGGGATGGGATAATTTTTTCACTACTTAAATTATGACTACATTATTATGTAATTATTTTCCACTTTTTATTTAAATAATTTAGCTCTTTTCAAAACTTTTTAAATGCCATAAATTGTGTATGAAATATAGAATTTAAAAACACATAAAAAACAATAAGCCTATACCTTTAACAGCACGGATGTGTCTGTCACGGCATACTGCTTTAAGTCAGAAGTCCACCGCACCGCGTGGGCAAATTAAACTGTGCAGTTCGCCTAACGTCCATCGTTATTTACTGGACAGACCCACGACGCCTTTTTTCATATCTGGAGAGGACGTCAGCCCGACATTGTTTTAAAAAAACGCGCATTACGCCCGTTTACGGCACATATGTTCTCTAGACTCCGTCGCTATGGAAACAAAGACGCTAACATGCAATCACCCGCAAATATATGTGTGGGTCTATGTAAATATAAACGGGATATAAAAATCATTTTATCTTTAAATACGGGACGATTCCGTATTTTACGTGACGGGTTATGGCAACCCAAGCCATTCTTTTAATCTTTATCTTGAAACTTGCATTTTCCAGGCATCACGTTTCAGCGGTTTCAGCCTATTTTTCCATTGTTTCACTGTGTCTGTGAAAAGTTGAGGTACCATCTTAGTAGTTTCGTACACGCGTGAACATCAAAGTACCTCACGCCGGAAACATTTAACGTAACGCGTAAATGTGCTTAAGTAACGTAAATAGCAGACTAGAGGGAACAATATGGATTTTTTTTTTTCATGAAACTTCTTGCACAAAATAAATTCAAGCACTTTCAAGGACCTGTATCCATGCATGTTTATTTTCAAAAACTTTCCAGGCCCTTGAAAAAAAAAATTGATTCACAAACTTTCAAGGATTTCAAGGACCCGTGGGAACCCTGAGCAGCTTCTGAATCCTCGCGGCCGAAGCGTCGTCAATCTCCATCGACTGCAAAACAAATCATGCAAACACTTTCAATACGATATTCAGCTGTAATGGCTGATTAAATCATCCCACCGACTCTCACCTCGTTCAGAAACACAATGGGGAAGATAGTGCTGTTGAGATTCTTGGTCATACTGAGGAAACAAAGAGACAAAGACCTTCAGCTATAAAACTATAAACACACACGACTGTTTATCAGGACGCCGTGATTAAATATGTCAGACAGGAAAACATCACGCACCTAAAGCCGGATACTCTGTCGAGATGAATGTTGATCTGGACTCTTTTCATGGCACAAACTGGCATTCCCATAGTCTGACACAGGAGAAGAAGTCAAGATCTGAGTCAGATGCAGTTAACAAACTAATTACACGGGAAAAAAAATACATCATAGAAAAAGAGACAGATCACGAAAGTGAGCATTTTCTTCATAACTCTGGAATAGCCTTCCTGAATCTGATAAAGACACATCATGATTCTCATAAAAGTACTACAATTATTTTCGTTCATCTTCGGGACACAAATTAAGATATTTGTGATTAAATCTGAGAGCTGTCTCACTCCTCCATAGAAGCTAAGGGATTGAAACTTGTTCCCCGAAAAGTTATTAAAGACATCGTTAAAATAGTCCAAGTGTCTACAGTGGCTCAATCTTAAGTTTATCAAGCGACGAGAATACTTTTTGTGCGCAAAAACAAACAAAAATAATGACTTTATTTCAACTATTCATTTCCTTCTCTGTGGGCCTCGAGTGAGTTCATGTCATGTGGTTGAAGGATGAACCCAAGCACAGACAGCAAATTACTTTCACAGGATTTATTAAAGGACAAAAACAGAAAACAAAAGCCCACGATGGGGCAAAACAAGACAGGACAAGGCAAATACTCAGACAGTAAACTAACAACTACGACAGGAATAGACGGTTCTTGAAGACAAGACTCAACAGATTTCTCACGGCAAGACTCACACAACGTATGACAATGTCAAACAATGAACCGACACAGGACAGCAAACACAAGGGGATTATATAGGGGAACACTAATGACGAGGACAGGTGAAGGTGACTAGACAATAATGACGAGACGAGGATAACAAGGGGGTGGGGTAACGAAACGAGACAACGCAAGCACATGGCCCAAACAAATGGCCATGTGCTGCACATGAAAACATGGGTCTGTCATGATTCTGCCACAAGACCAGAGAAATCAAAGACATGATGGCAGAATCATGACAGAACCCCCACCTTAAGGAGCGGCTACCAGACGCTCCTCAAAGGGAAACTAAACACGACAAGACAGACCGTGACATAGAAAAAAAACAACAAAACATGGAAAACACTAATAACGGCATACATGAATAAACAATAACAGGGTTAGGGTGAAACATCAAAAACAACATACAAGGCAAGGGAGGAGGAGTAAAAACATGGGGGGTGGTCCAGGAAGGATGGGTGTGCTGGGGTTCTTAGGTCCATGGGATAATGGCAAGGAATGAGGAATCCGGGCAGGCTTGGAGGAAGACACACGAGGATAGGACTTGGACGAAACAGTCCGGGGTTTCGTGGTGACAAGGGGAACAGTCCGGGGACTATTGGCGACAGGGGGAACAGTACGGGGACTAGCGACGACAGAGACGAACGGGGAAACAGTCCGGGGATGAGACATGACAGAGAAGACAGGGGAAACAAACGGATGACCAGAGACAGTGGGGACTGCAGCAGCAGGTAGTGGAACGGAGACAAGGGGATGATCAGGCGGAAGGGGGGCGGGAACAGGAACAGAGCTCCCAGAGGTAGACCCAGAATCAACGCTCCAGAACTCCGATTCGGTGACCGCCATAGGCTCTGAAACTGCACCCTGGCTCGGGTGCAGCGCCCTCGGCGGCAGGCTCGGGTGCAGCGCCCTCGGCGGCAGGCTCGGGTGCAGCGCCCTCGGCGGCAGACTTCGGAACAGCGCCTAGAGCTGCAGCTTCCGTAACAGCGGTGGCGGCTGCAGATACAGGAACAGCACTTACTGTCGCAGCTTCATTTACAGCACTTGCGGCAGCAGACTCAGGAGAAGACGGCGATGGGGAACAGGAAGCTCCCTTCTTTCTCCTCTTTCTCTTTGACCACGGGGCAATGGTCACAGCAGGGCTCGCGATTGGCTGGCTGGGCTCAACGGAAAGCGAAACGGGGAACAGGGAAGACCACTTCTGGTAGGGTGAGCGCAGATGACGATGAGTCCGAGGGGGAATCCCAAGAAACCCGTCTCCCTCGTTTACCATGGAGGTCAGCGGGTGTGGAAGACGGCGCTGGAGTCGAAATGAGGTGAGCCAGGTTCTCCTTCGTGACCACCGCTAATACGCGACCCTCCGGGATCAATGGCAGCATGCCTGGTGAAGACGATATAGTGGGAGCCTGCGAATCCTTCCTCGACAAGCAGGCCACCATATCCGGGAACGGGCGGCGAACCAGACTCTCCCGTTCAGCCAGGGGAGGCAGAACATTTAGGCCCGCAATGAGGTAGCGATTTACTAGAACCTCAGGCAAGAGGAACCGCCTCTCATCCGCGAACCGGGCGTACTGTCTCAAGGTCCGCTGCCCCTGGGAAGGAAATGGGAGCTTTCCATTCCTGGAATCGGAAATCGCCTCCTGCCACCAATGTGCAAGATCGTCAGGCATACCGTCTGCTGGTTTCTGTTGTGGTCAGTTCATTCTGTCATGTGGTTGAAGGATGAACCCAAGCACAGACAGCAAATTACTTTCACAGGATTTATTAAAGGACAAAAACAGAAAACAAAAGCCCACGATAGGGCAAAACAAGACAGGACAAGGCAAATACTCAGACAGTAAACTAACAACTACGACAGGAATAGACGGTTCTTGAAGACAAGACTCAACAGATTTCTCACGGCAAAACTCACACAATGTATGACAATGTCAAACAATGAACCGACACAGGACAGCAAACACAAGGGGATTATATAGGGGAACACTAATGACGAGGACAGGTGAAGGTGACTAGACAATAATGACGTGACGAGGATAACAAGGGGGTGGGGTAACTAAACGAGACAACGCAAGCACATGGCCCAAACAAATGGCCATGTGCTGCACATGAAAACATGGGTCTGTCATGATTCTGCCACAAGACCAGAGAAATCAAAGACATGATGGCAGAATCATGACAGTTCACTAGTGTAACAGCGCAGCGCTTCTGTGTTGTACGTCACACGCATCACACACATGACCAGATTCGGCCAATAGTGAGCCTACGTGTGACGTAGCTCTACGCTATCACACTACGCTAACTGACTCGAGGCCCACAGAGAAGGACATGAATAGTTGAAATAAAGTCGTTATTTTTGTTTGTTTTTTTCGCACAAAAAGTGTTCTCGTCGTTTGATAAACTTAAGATTGAGCCACTGTAGTCACTTGGACTATTTTAATGATGTCTTTAATAACTTTTCGAGGGAACAAGTGTCAATCCCTTAGAAGCCTATGGAGGAGTGATCCAGCTCTCAGATTTAATCAAAAATATCTTAATTTGTGTTCCAAAGATGAACGAAGGTCTTACGGGGTTGAACAACATGAGGGAGAGTATTACTGACAGAATTTTCATTTTTGGGTGAACTATCCCTTTAAGGGAACATTCCATTTTATCAAATATTATGTAAATATTATTTTTGAATGTACTCTGAACGTTCCGAAACATGTAGTTATATTCAAAAAACATTAGAAGAACGTCCGTCTTTGAGGAAAAACACTCCATGAACGATGTATAATGTTTTTGTGCTAACATTTTGAGAACGTTTTTAAAGACCAGATAACTTTTAACGAACGTTCTGTTAATGTAACTGGAAGAATGTTTTCTCATAACTTTGCCATAACTTTTTCTTTCTTTCTATCTATCTACCTATCTATCTATCTATCTATCTATCTATCTATCTATCTATCTATCTATCTATCTATCTATCTATCTATCTATCTATCTATCTATCTATCTATCTATCTATCTATCTATATCTATCTATCTCACACACTCACTCACACACACACACTCACTCAAACTTATTTGTTTTATGCAATCACGATTTGACAACATTAAACTCTGTATCTTTATTATTATTATTATATAAATAATATATATTATATCTGACTGATAACAGAACATATTCTAAACTTTAACATTGAATGAAGCATTTTATAGCTGAAAAATTAAGTGAATGTAAACAGTAGAGAAAGACAACGCATGTGTAGGACTTAAAGTGACAGCAGCCTAATATTTCTGCTGCTGTCTGTGTTTTTAATGTTACTCAGTTTGAATTGAATGGAGAATCTGTGTGAAAGTGTCTGAAGAGTGAGTGGATCTGCAGCTGATGGAGGATCAGCTGGTGTTTCGCTTACAGGGTTCAGATCCAGAAAAGTCTGATGATGCTCGTGGACAGGAGAAATACCCTCGATGGCATTGACGTACTTCTCATCACCCAGATGAAAGTGAGGGAAAGACACGACTACAGGAGCACCTGAGACACATGCCAACAACACCATGAAACTCACAGACCCGGCGTTTACATTCATGCATTCGTCTAAAGTGACATGCATTGCATTCAAGGCATACATATGAGCAGTTTATGCATTCCCAGGGACTCCAAAATCAAAAGGCACAAAATAAATTAGATTTATCAAGTTTGTAGTAGTATGTATTATATGCAGGGCCTAAAATTAACACTCGCGTCAAATGTGAGTAAAAATGTTGGTGAGTTTATGAAACGGTGTAAATCGCCTGGTGGCCGGTAACTTTTATGAATTCTAACAATGCAATATTGTGAGAACATGAACGTAAACAAATGTGATTGATACAGTTCAATTCATTAGTGCAGGAATACTGAATCGAACTCTGTTTATTCACAAACAGATTATTCACACAAAAAGTGTAAAAAAGTGCCTGTCTCTGCAAATATCCTAGAAAACACAGTAGGTAATGGCTAAAAGGATTAGCTAAATACAGAATAAAAATTTCCTGATAATTTACTCGCCACTACATCATCCAAGATATTCATGTCTTTCTTCATTTGAAAAGAAATGAAGTTTTTTGAGGAAAACACTTCAGGATTTTCTCCATATAGTGACTTCAATGCAGTCCAACGGGTCGAAGGTCCAAATGTGAGTTTCAGTGCAGCTTCAAAGTCTCGACACGATCCAGCCGAGGAATAAGAGTCTGATCTAGACAAACCAGCGGACATTTATAACAAAATAAACATTTATAAACTTTAAACACAAAAGTGCATCTTGCATGACCACCACTTCACGCATTATGTAAAAAGAAAGATGTGAACATCTTGAATAACGTGGGGGTGAGTAAATTATCAGGAAATTTGAATTTTCAACTGATCTAATCCTTAAATCCTATAAACAGTAGCGCAAGACAACACATGTGTAGGTCTTAAAATGACAGCAGCCTAATATTTCTGTTTTTAAATGTTAAACAACAAAAGAGAAGGAAATCACTCACTGCTCTTGACTGAATAACCTTTGCAACATTTATAAGGATTAATCAGTTTAATTTATACATTGAAGACTATCCAGTGTTATTGTACATTTGATTACTTTATTTAATGTCGTCACCTAAAAACTGCTGTTACCTGTCTTTAATAATGTTTTAAATTTATATTAGTTAGGCTAGTAGTTGTAGCTGTGGTATCGACACAGGAATAAAGAAAAAGTTTGTTTTAAGCCTGATTATATGTAAGGATTACAATTACCACTCACTGAATTAAACAAAGCAATGCGTAAAACCAAGAAACATTTGGCATCAAATACCAGAAACTGCTTTACGTGTTTTCTTCATTCATAGGTCATTGACCTTGTCAGACAAAGGAGAAGTTATTATTATGAATGTTTTCTGTGGTCTGACAGCAGAAATGACGTCTTCTCTTCACATCGTCTTAACAATTAGACGAGCCCCCTGAGATGTGGTGGATGTTCATCCTTTCGTGATGTTAAAGAACGAAAGAACCTTGTTTCATGAAAACACTCTGTAACGACAGACAAATCAGACACAATTATTTGTTTTAGGTAACAAATAATATTTAAAGGATAATTCCGGTATTTAGCACTTTGACTCTGTTTTCTAGTTTGTTTTGGATGAACTAGGGTGGTGGACACAGAAATTTTGACGATGGGTCCTGTCTCGACTTTTTGACTCTTTTAGAATCGCCTTTGACCGCTTCAGAGTGGCTGTCTACCGGCATGCACAAACATGTCCTTTAAATAACCCTTAACGTTCGTTTTCAAAACTGTGCAACTCACCGAGTGGTTAGTGGTGTTCGTTGATGATTAAAAACAAATATATCGGCGGCGGCGCAATGTATGATTTAAATCCGTGTTATTTGCTATAGTGGAACTTTTTTCAGATACCTCACAACCGCGTATAAACTTCCGCTCGATATTTGAGTCTGAAGCGTTAGCACACTCCCGACCACTTGATGGCGACAACCACTTTGCCGTACAAGGATGCTGTATGGAACACGGTGTCTAGCGCATAGACAGTAAAAAAAAAAAAAAGGTGTCGCGGGACAGTCACAGTCGAGTTCAACTTCAAACCCAAGGCCTCAGCATTGCACTGGTCACTGAGCCATCGTATATGGTAAGAATTTGTGCGGTCAGAAACTGCAGTAAATTCCCTCAAAAAAGGAATTGTCATCGGCTTCCTTTCCACAACCCTGAACGACTAAAGTTGTGGCTTTCATTCCTCGGGTTTGACATAAACACCCCTTTAGATGTTCTTCGAGAAGCTGACCATCGTGTTTGTGCCTTTCACTTTCGGGATGAGGACTATGTTCAATCTACAGGTTCTCGAAAAAAGTCTCAGAAGAAACTCTATCTGAAAAGGGCAGCTGTACCAACGCTTAGTGGACCAACACTAGACGAAGAAGACCTTGGGGTAAGCTAAACAACATACAATGTTATGTTATTTGTATGAATAGTTTAGCTTGAACATCTGACAGGGTTCCCGTGGGATCTTAAAAAGTCTAAAATTCTGAACTTTAAATTATCTAGCCTGAGCCTCCATCTCCCTTACACGTTGCTCCTCTTCTGTATATTCAGGTTCGAAACGGTATCCTCGACTGTCAAACTCAAAATCGAGCGGGTCCTCCTGAATCCACCTTTCATAATCCATTTTAGATGTAAGGATTTTTTGTTTGTTTATTTCGCTACTCCGGGAGCACAGTTGCTCTGCTCACGCTAGCCTTCTGAGAGACGGAGAACCGAGCGAAAAGACTACAACCAAATGTAATCAGCCCCCTTTTCTGTTTCCGGTAGCGCAGTAATATCAACGAGCAATGAGTCCTCCAACAGAAATCAATGCGATTTTACAAAATGCCAAGTAAAACACGACAGAAACTGTATTTCGCTACTCTACTTGTTTTTAATCATCAACGAACACCACTAACCACTCGGTGAGTTGCCCAGTTTTGAAAACGAACGTTAAGGGTTATTTAAAGGACATGTTTGTGCATGCCGGTAGACAGTCACTCTGAAGCGGTCAGAGGCGATTCTAAAAGAGTCAAAAAGTCGAGACAGGACCCACTGTCAAAATTTCTGTGTCCACCACCCTAGTTCATCCAAAACAAACTAGAAAACAGACTCAAAGTGCTAAATACCGGAATTATCCTTTAAAACTCACTCTGGGATCTATGGTCCCATCCCCCAACAAGGGCAAGAAGGATATTTGGTTACCATGACTCAGATCTCACTGACGGGGGCTCGGCCAAACGTTCCCAACGGACCCTCACAGTACGTTTGGGTCTGCCGAGTCTGTCCAGCTTCTTCCCCCGCCATCGGATTCAACTCACCACCAGGTGGTGATCAGTTGACAGCTCTGCCCCTCTCTTCACCGAGTGTCCAAGACATACGGCCGAAGGTCAGATGAAACAACCACAAAATCGATCATGGACCTCCGGCCTAAGGTGTCCTGGTGCCACGTGTACTGATGAGCACCCTTATGCTTGAACATGGTGTTTGTTTGGACAAGCTGTAACTAGCACAGAAGTCCAATAAAAAGAACACCACTCGGATTCAGATCGGGGGACCGTTCCTCCCAATCACGCCCCTCCAGGTGTCACTGTTGCTGCCCACGTGGGCGTTGAAGTCCCCGAGTAGAACAAAGGAGTCCTCAGTCAAAGCACTTTCCAGCACCCCTCCCAGAGACCCCAAAAGGGCCGGGTACTCTGCACTGCCGTTCGGCCCGTAGGCACAAACAACAGTGAGAGACCTATCCCCGACCCGAAGGCGCAGGGAAGCGACCTTCTCGTTCACCGGGGTAAACTCCAACACATGGCGGCTGAGCTGGGGGGCTATAAGCAAACCCACACCAGCCCGCCGCCTCTCACCATGGGCAACTCCAGAGTGGTAAAGAGTCCATCCTCTCTCAAGGAGTGTGGTTCCAGAGCCCAAGCTGTGCATGGAGGTGATCCCGACTATCTCTAGTCGGTACCTCTCAACCTCATGCACAATCTCAGGCTCCTTCCCTGCCAGCGAGGTGACATTCCACATCCCTAAAGCCAGTTTCCGTGTCCAGAGATCGGGTCGTCGGGGCCCTCGCCTTCGACTGCCACCCGATCCACTCTGCACCAGCCCCTTACGGTCCCTCCTGCCGGTGGTGAGCCCACGGGAGGGCGGCCCCACGTTACTTCTTCGGGCTGAGCCCAGCCGGGCCCCATGGGGGAAGGCCCGGCCACCAGGCGCTCGCTTGCGAGCCACAATCCCGGGCCTGTCTCCAGGGTAGGGCCCCGGCTTTTTTGAATATATATATATATATATATATATATATATATATATATATATATATATATGACTTCAAGCACATGAGATAAGCAATTAGTAAATAATACAATTAAATTAAATGAAATTACCAAAATTTAAGTCATATAAGTAATTACTAAAATAAGTAATCGTTATGCACCTTTGCGACACACAGACACGTCCAGCACGCCGTCGTCCAGGCATTTCTTTGGCATGACGCAGAACCCTGGTCCTCCGAGTTGTTCTTCCCGCTGGCGAGCATGTCTTGAGGAGTGAACCGATACGCTGGGATTCCCTTCACCTCCACCTCCTGCTCAAAGTGCATGTGGATCGACCTGGGGGACCAGATACACAACATCAGCACAATCACGTCAAGATGATCAGATAAAACTCATGCAATGCGCCAAGAATAATAATACAATAGTGTATTTCTGATCAAGGCAAGTTTATTTATATAGCACATTTCATACACTATGGCAATTCAAAGTGCTTCACAGAAAGGAATTTAAATAATCACAAAATAAATGAAAAGTTAATTAAAAGAGATATGATACAGTTATAAAATGAATTAAAAGAGATATATGATACAGTTATGGAATGTGCTTCCTCTTAGCCTCAGAAATGCACCAACGTTGTAACATTTTAAAAAGTTGATCAAGACACATTTATTTAAGACTGTTTTTTAATTGTTGTATTGTTTGCCGTTTTTGTGTCTTTTACTGTAGCGCTTTGGGTTTAAGAAAAGCACATTTAGAAATAAAATGTATTATTATTATTATTATTATGAAATGAATTAAAAGAGTAAAAAGATGATACATAGGTAAACTTCTCATCTGGTGTAGCGCCTCAGAAATCTGATCAGGAGTGTGTTTCCCGTGTGTTTCACTATTCACTATCACAGTGCGATGCATCTTTGAAGAAATCAACTATAGTCACGACTGTTTCCTGAAATCGTATTTTCGCAAATTCAATCAATCAATCAATCAATTAATCCCTTTATTTGTCCCCGTAGGGAAATTTGTTTGCAGGACTATCATCATACACCACAGAGAGAACCTTCAAACATACTGGTAAACACACACTAATACACTTAACACATAATTTCCCATACCCCGCACCTTACTACCGAGACCATCTGAGCATCCTGCCTATTTGGCTTGAATAGACTTGAATAAATAAATAACAAATAATTGATAATAGGTTGTATAAAATAATATATAAAATGTTAAATAAATAAATTATAATGCATTATATAAAGTTTGTTATTAAGTCTACACATTTTGTGAAATTACTTTTAAACTCACAGAGGGGAAATAAAAAAATGGAAAAGCATTTCTTGAAATAAATTAAAAATAAAATAAAATATTAAATGAATGAATACATAAATAAATAACAGATTTTATTAAATTATATTATTATTATCTATACATTATGGAAAAAAAGTAAAGGAACAAGTAAGAAAAAGTTTTAAAAAACAGACATACAGAGGGGAAATTAAAAATAGAAAAGTATTATTTTAAATAAATTAAAGAAAAAAAACATGTACATTTTAAATAAATACATTATATATAATTGTAAATAAATAAATGATAATGCATTAAATGCATATCATTTACATATGCAAATATGCATAAATAATTTAATTTTATGACAATATTTATTTTAAAAGTTAAGGAAATTAAAACCCTATTGGATGTTCTGGGTGGTTGCTAGGCGGTTGCTAGGTGATTGCTAGGGTATTCTGGGTGGTTCCTAGGGCGTTGCTAGGTGGTTGCTAGGGTATTCTGGGTGGTTGCTATGGGGTTGCTAAGGTGTTATGGGTGGTTGCTAAGGTGTTGCGAGGCGGTTGCTAGGGTATTCTGGGTGGATGCTAAGGTGTTCCTAGGTGGTTGCTAGGGTGTTATGGGTGGTTGCTAGGGTATTCTGTGTGGTTGCTATGGAGCATTCATGCCTGTGAATGTGATCATGCGTGTGAATGTGATCATGCCTGTGAATGTGATCATGCGTGTGAATGTGATCATGCGTGTGAACGTGATCATGCGTGTGAACGTGTGAATGTGATCATGCGTGTGAGCGTGATCATGTGACCTGCAGATTTCGGGGATGAAGACGTTCAGTCGCTCTTCTTTGGTCAGGAACGTGTGGAAGGCGCTGCCGTCGGAGCCGTTGATCATGTTACTCTGGTTGGTTTTCCAGAACGACATCATCCTGAGACACGAAGCACATGAAACTAAACATCCGCACTGCAGCGCTTCATCAAATATAATATTCAGCACAATCGGGGCTTTACTTCTGTCCTTTCCAGGTGAAAATGTGTCCGAAGTCCTGGTAGTTCTGCTCTCCGGTGTGATACACAAACTCTCCGTCATCACTGCCGTTTTTCTGAAAACACAACGACAATATATAATATTAACAATGCTCTCACAACAAGGTTAACGATGTTTTAAATGATTAACACCAAAGAGATCTACAGTTATTTAAGATTACTTTTGCGACATCATGTGGAAATGTAAAAATTATTAATTATTTGCTATTTTAAGGAAAATAGTTATATACTTCAAAAGTTCTTAAAATTTTTAAACCATCAATATATATCGAGTAACACTAAATACACTAATTCTTCTAACAAAATTTTAATGATTTTTTTCTAAAAAATGGTTAGAATTAATGAAGGTTTAATTAAAGATTATTTTAGGGCAAAACTATTCAGTCGAACTGAAATGTATGTGGTTTAATGATCAATTTACTTCAAAATCATGTTGCCATTCAGTTTTCATGATCTGTTGACATTATTAAAATGTTTAAAAATAATATTGTGAAACATTTTGTATAGTAAATATAGTATAATTATTATTTTATAACACAAATGATAAAATATTTAAATTTAATTGCATAAATGAATAAATATAATATATTATATTGTAGCGTTTATACGCCCGTATAAATATAACTAATTATTATTCATAACGGATTATGATCAATAATTAATAGTTTAATTATTTTCAGAATTTACTGTAGCAGAATCAATAGTATGATCATTTATCAGTTCATCCAATGAACGGAAAGCATAAACAATTATTAATTCTAGGAAATATAATATCTTCCTGGCCAAGAAAGACTAATTCCCAGCTAACAGCTAAATTTAGAAATAATTCAAGGGTAAAAGCATAGGTAGCTTTAAATCACAGTTCAAGACAATAAATCTGTAAGCACATAACACAAGACAATTATCTTTAAAATATAAACAAGACTTTATTGATTATCCTAGAACATGAAACTAATATCTAACAAACACACGCACACATACATTCATACGAGTTGCAGAAAGAAAGAGAGTGAGGAAAGAAATGAGTTTTAAGAGTGAGATGGTGAAATCCGCAGTTTCTATATGCACTTATAAGACTTGACCTGAATGAACCATCAATCATTAATTTAACCCTTCTATCGTTTCTTAGGCGGGTTATGCAATTTTATCAATATACACCAGTTCAGCTAAGAGTCTGGAGGCTACTTGCTTGTCCTTGCTTTGGGGTTCCCGTTTGTAGGTGTAAAGGGGTTCCCCGGGTTCGTTGCATGGCTGGTCTTCTCGTGTGCCTGGATAGATCTTGGACAGCCAGTCACGTGGTGTGTTGGCGCGGATGAATGAAAGTCTTTGAAGTTGGAAGCTGGTCTTGCAGTTGAAACGTTAAAACGAAACTTTGCAGCAAAACTTAACTTAGAACCGAGACTTTTAACGAGAAAATAAAACAAAGGAAAAGAAAGGAAGGTGAAACGAGTTAGATGGCTTGAATAAATCTGTTTTAACCCATGTTCTTCTGATCTTAATTTGGGTTCTTTGTCTCTACGCGTCTACATGGTTACTATAATCATCGTCTGCTCCACCCGACTTGTTCTGCCGAGACCTTTTTCGAGGGAGAGCCCGCCCGACTTCTGTTCTATTCTTCTAGCGCATTATTCTACCACATTATACCGCATTATTCTACCAAAGTCCTGTTCGGGTCTAAGGTTTTAAACTCCACTGTTTTGTCCCGCCTCCTGGAGGAATTTGGAATTCGGACAATAAGATACTATATGGTTATTTGAGAAGGGGGTCTTTTCTACCCCCCCCCCCCCCTTCTCTCATCGTGAATCATGTGTTATCTGTGGTCTGCTTACTCATCAGCTCGAACAGAGGATTCAGTTTAGACATAATTTCCATTTTAAGAACATAAACATTTTTACACAGATTTCAAATCAAGCCATCGTCTGAATTAAGAATATGTGGTCGCATTGATAGGAGACACGATACACATTCATTCACACAGGTAATAGTTACAACAATTAGATGACTTATATGTGATTAAGCATAATAGACACATACAGGGGTCATAGACACAATATAGAATTATGTAGTTGAACGATGTTTGATTATGAGTTCGTCAAGAATTGTTTTGTGATGATTGTACGCATTTTTATATGAAAAGTCTCTTGTCACTGTGGTTTTTAAGAGGTCTCAACAATGAAGTCATTCAAAGGTCTTCAAGAAGGGTGAAGTCTGTTTTACATCTCTGTCATGGGACCTTGGTCCTTAGGAAAGACATAGTCTGTTAGTCGCAGGGGTCAGGTGACCTCTTGTTAGGGCCTCTTGTTTCACCATTTCTGAACAGATCTGTTTTGCCAAATTAGAAAACATTGACAACGTTCTTCCTTTAGTTAAAAAGGTCCTTCCGGTTGCAGATTCTCCGGAGCCTATGGCTCTGGGTCTGGTGATTTGATTTGGAATGTGAAGACTCTTTGTGGAATTATGTATGAACAGTCACCTAAAAGCTTCAATTGTGTTTGGTTCATTCTCGTTGTCGCTACATATCCCCCCTTCGTTCGACGATGTGTTGAGAAGAAGACATCGGTGAACGCTGGAGAAACGGGTAGAGGAAGCAAACACACACAGCAAACAACAAGACAACACCTCCATGACTGGTCACTTTACTGGTGCAGGGCATTAGATTATCTAGGCCTAAACAGGTTCACTCTCTCAATATAGTCAATCACGTTGAATAAAGTTTATTTCAATTTTAGGACCGTTATTCTAGTTTGTTTTGGTACAGTGCTTGATCAACTTTGTGACTAAATTTGATTTGTTTGTTTTATTCTCTTCTAAATTGTTCTAGGTTTAGACCAATTTACCTTTCAATTTGTGATACGAATGATGCAGGGAGTTCTCTGGCTCACATTCTTTTTAAGGTGACTTACAAATATAGGAGTGGTGTGTCAATCCTATTATTGTGCCCTTGACCCTTATGGGGTGGACAGGCATTTTACCTAATAAAAGAAGAAGGAAAGGAAGGAAGAAGTAAAACAAAACAAAGCAGTTGAGTGTTCCTGATAGGACTTATAACTACGGTTGCGCAGCTAAGGTGTCAGGTATCATGATGTAATGAGAGGTGTTCTCAGGTTTACTTGTTGGATGGGTAGTTACCATGTTTCCTATGGTAAGTGTAGCTAAGTTGTTAAGCTAGTTTCTGAAGTTAGTTTCTACCTGTTGGGGAAAACATATTTGTTGAATGTTTTGCACGGTAGAGGTGGTTAACTTCTGTATGTTAGTGAGTATGTTAGGGGTGTTGTGTAGTGCATGTATGTAGGTATGTATGGTCAGATCTGTTTCAGTCTGTTTTGCTCCCCCCTTTGCTTGATGGCTTAGCTCTGATGAGCTTGTTGCATCTTTGCCTTGGAAAAGGGATCTTCTGTGATCTGCTGGGGGTCAATCCAGTAAGGCAGGAAGTTCTCTGGCAGACATTGGGAGGTAGTTTGGCAAGGATGTGTGAAGATGTAGTGCGAAACTTGGTCTCCGTTGTTGCATTCCTCCGATGATGCCTTCTGGTTGTGACAGACTTTCTGACCTTCTGTGCTTACTGTTGTTGCTGTAGCACACACGTGGTTCTTGAGTTTGGAGCTCGTTTTGGTGGTTTCTTTATGAGATGGGTAGCCAGGATGGTGTTTTCTGGTACCTCTGGGTGTTTGTCAGTGGTTGACTGTGAGAGACCACTTTGTTCTGTGTTGTTGTAGAACAAGTGGTCGTCATGTTCATTGTGAAGGTGTATCAGATGAATCGGTGGTCTTCCGTTCCATCGCCATCCTGTTTGTCATCCGTGTTTACCTCATTTCCGATGAGAGCTTTCAGTTGCCTCATTAGTTGCTCCATGTCTTCTGAGGTTAAACTGCCTGGTTCTTGGGCATACTCGGTGCTGTGTTTAACTGAGTGGTGCCAAGGTGGGTTTCGTTGTTGAGTACCCACATGGAGTGCTTCTGGATGCGTTGGTCGATGGCCTTTGGATGTCCAGTTAGGTTTCCAGTGGTTTCCTTCTTGTGGGTTACTTGAGAAGCGTGGGTGGTCCCATGACTTTTCCACTCGGTTGGTGTGGTATCTGTCAGCGGCATGGGAGTCACGTTCTCTGTGCTTCTTATGAAGAACTGTGTTGTCATGCCACTGGTTGTCTTCCAGTGCAAGACTTGTGTCTTGGCTGAAGGAGTTTGAAACTGTGGATGTTTTCAAACCTTTCTTTGAGGACATCTTTTGTTTGATGTAGGCCTTGTGTGTCAGGTCACGTAGCTGATGGATTGTCATTGTGTCTGCGCTGGCCATGACACCAAGATGATGACTCAATCCCGGGTGCAGGTTTCTCAGGAAGAGGGTTTTGAAGTTCACATCCTCTTCATGTTCAGGTTTGTTATGTGCACCAAAGTAAGCTTGTCGAAAGCGGTGGTAGTAGGCTTGGGGAGTCTCTTGTCGACCTTGTTTGGTTTCCAAGGCAATTAACACACCATGTTCCGACTCTGGGCCTGTGAATTCTTTAATCAGTGTCTCACATAGCAGCTGGTAGTTTGACTTGACATGAGCAGGTTGTCGGTCTAGGAAGCTTCGTACCTCTGGACTGGATGTGGATCTGAGGAGGTAGAACCTGTCTCTGTCAGTCATGTGTGGTCTCACCTCTAGGTGGAAGTTGATATCTCGGATGTAGGTCTGGATGTCGGGACCCTCTGTGGAGTTCGGGTTGAACTGAATGATATTCTTAACCAGCTGGTTGAGATCTTTAAAGGTCATCCCCTGGGCAGCTTTGGAGCCTGCCTGGATGAGCTCTCGTTGCTTGTTCGCAGTGAACAGTTCTGTGGTGAAGGCCTGTGACGTTTTGGGTTGTGGCCATTCACTTTCACTGTATGCCAGTTCTTGGAGGGAGGACTCTGTTCTGCTCAGCAGGGGTGATGCTGTGGGAGGTCTCTCCCTTCTTGGCTCTGCTTTCTGTTGGAAAATGTTCTGGAGTTCATCTCTGACCGCGTAGAGCTCGTCGTTGGCGTCATCTCTCTGTTGCGTCAGATGGTCGATGTCAGCGCTGCACCTTTCCAGGTGGTCTTTCAGAGCATTAATTTCAGAATTCTTATCTTTAGTGTCAGCTTTGGCTTTCTCTAGCTGATGTTCAGCAGACTGGAGTTGGTTTACCAGGTGCTTTTGGACAGTCTTTAATTCTAGGTTGTCACGTTCAGTGACTGCAAGGGCTTCTTGGAGCTTATCAAGTTGTTTCTTTGTTTCTTGCTCCACTTCGTCAGGCACTTTGAGTTTGTCTTGAGCTTTTGCTTTGAGCTGGTCTGTGCAGTGTTGAGTGTGCATCAGCTCTCTCAGGAACTCAGTGGTCTGACACTTGAAGTCGTCCTGGACTTTCACTTCCAGCTTGTCTATGCGGCTCTGAGCACATGTCAGCTCCTCCTGAAGGTGGGTGATGTGCTTGTCGCTTAGTTTCAGCTGGGCTGTGAAGGCATTGCTTAAGGAACAGGTTATCTTGGTTAGTTCCACATGGTTGTGGTTCTGGCGTGAATCATGTGTCAGGAATCTTCTCAGAATTATGATTATTATTAGAAATAATAACAGTTCAATTGTCTTTGGTGTGAGGCAGTCTGTAATGCCTCTGAGCCAGGCGTCCACGTCGTCCCTTTGGGCAGTGGGGTTCGTCGTCCACGACATGTTGGTACGCTGGGGTGAAGAGACTGACACAGACCTGTGTGGAATGTAAGCCTATATGTGGTTGAACAGCTAAGTGTCGTTTCAGTGACGGTACACCAATAGCGAAATGTTGTAATGTCTACGTGTTGGTCTCAGTGTAGACAGGTAGGCTAGTGATGGGGAAACTTCGTCACTCAACTGAGTGAGGGAAAGAGAGAGAAAGGTTAAAACAAATCTCAATTGTAAGGTTTTTTTTTTCAAATGGGAGAAATATTTTTTTTATAAATATTTTCTATCAATGAAAAGCTGGTTTCAACTCGTGATGTGAGGACTATGTCACTCAACTGAGCAAGGGAAAAAGAGAGAGAGGTTAAAAAACTATTTAAAAAAAAAAACAAGAAAGGAAATTCTTAACTAGGAGAAATATTATTTTTCTCGTAAATGCTTCCTATCAAAGAGAATCTGTTTCCAGAAAGGTAAACAATAGTATTGTTTATGTTTACAACGAAAAATAATACAATAATAATGCTGATACCTCTTTTCTGAGTTGGACAGGATTGACACCACACACCGTCAGTTGGACCGCTTACAGCAGGGATGCTTTGAAGGCGACGGTTGCTCAACACTTGTCTCTGTTAATTGATCTTGGATGAGATGTCAAATTGTAAATTGCGTAAACAGATGCAGGGAGAGTATGGAGAACAGAGGGGATTTGATTAAAAATCAAATACCTAATGATTTCTTTGGAAAGATTATCTTTCTCTTTCTTTTGACTCGATTGATGGTTCTCCCAGGTATGTTCCCTACAAGTACGAAGAATGGGATGGAATAAAACAGGACAGCCCAGGAAAGATGTGAGAAGGGAAGGAGGGAAGGAGATTGGATCCACAAATGGCTGGAGCCTTTGTCGAACTACGAGTATAGAATTGACAGTTGCCAAACAACTAAACATTCACAAATAAACTTTGTAAGAGAGGGTTATCTCTGATTTATTTGAAGCTCGTAGTGAGATACCAATGTCTCCTATTGAGGCTCAGGTGTGTTACTCCCAAGCTAAAATAAAAAGTAAGGAAAAGGTAATAAAGGTGGAAGAAAGTAATAATGATAATGGATAAAATAAGAAAAGGGGAAATTAAATAAAGAGGTAAATAAATAAGTAAACTAGAATGGTTAAGTTTATAACCACAACTGAAAGAAATGAGGACAGGAGGATACAACGCAATAACAATAAGGAGCAAGTATGAGTCTAACAATATTTTGTAATAGGGAAAATGTTGGTGGAATAAGTTCTTAACTTTCAAAGTTTAAGACTTATTCGCCTGAAGTGATTAGATCTTAAAGAGAAATTTAGAAATTAGATTTATTAAAAAAATAAATCGAGAAATCATTATAACTTACCTGTTTAGGAAAATACAATTTTCATTTTCATTTAATATTTCCTCTTTTAACTCAAATTCAAATTTGACAATTAATAATCATAAACCAGTATTTTCTTTTTCAAGTAAAATGCAGGTAAAGGAATTAATAATTGCAAACGACTTCCTTTTCACGGAAAATATGGGTTAAGACATGAGAAAGGTAAATAAGAAAGAAGAAAAGACCAACAAGTGTAGAGTCAAGGTGTTTAAATGGTTAAATCCCTTTAACGTTGTTCACACAGACACTGTGTATACCACTGAGGTTAGTACTGCTGATAACCGTAACTAATGCTTAAGGCTTTAGCATATAGGCCTCACTGTAACACCTGCTTAGGTTAGCTTAGCAAATGGGTAGCTAGCTTAGCCACCAAAGGGTTTGTTTACACTGTGGCTCTGATCATGCGAGAGGTCAGAGTTCCCCCGCAAGCGTTGGTTAAGACTTCCGTGTCACGATCGTAACTATGGTGACCAAACAAACTCTAGTGGGCAAACACGTGAAATGCACACAGTTTGTCAACAGTTAACGTTATGCATGTTACATGAAATGTGGGCGCATTTCAACAGTGGTCATAGAATATGAATGTACAGTAACAGTCGATCATATTACGGAAAATGTCGGCGCATTTCAACCTGTACAAAAATACACCACTCGTAGCTTTAGCTGGTTTTACGACGTGGGGCTTCACTAAGTTTTTTAAGAGTGAGTTTAACTTTAAAGGACAGCTTTGCGCTGTAATATAGATGGGAAAATAGCGATCTCGGGCGGATCGTCTCTGTGCAATGTTATCTGAGCACACAAAACAACAGGGTTCTTCACTGTTGGTTAGTTTCAACGTCAAGCTTTACTTGAACACAATAAAAATAACTCTTATTCAACTACACTCGGACACACGCAGTATTTGCACGATAATTCATTGAACAGACAACCATACAAGCAAACATAGACAAACAGCTGTTTATTACTGGGATTGCAATGGAACACGCATTGACAATCAGATAAATATAACTGCTTCTATGTTTATTACGGATCGCAGTGGAACACGCACTGTGAATCGGATAAAAATATATAACGTTAGACGAGGCACACGCTCATCGCTCTGTGAGGAGAATATTCGTTCTTATATGGTTATTTTAATTACTGCAGTATAATTTCGTTAAGCTCTCTGGCTGATACACACACACACGTATAGCTTTGAAAGACGCTGGAACACGCAGATGTCAGTAAGCTATAATCAAGGTATTTCAGAAATTGAGGAACACGCTCAATTCTTACCTTATTGTTGTGTGATATTTTATAACTTGAGTTATTTTACTGCAGTTGAAAATAAAAACATATATGGAGGCAGACAGACTAGTGTAACAGCTCTCTCTGGGGTGCATCCACTCATGCAGCAACATTCATTCAAACAGGGCGCGCGCCGCGCGCTCTCCATACGTCACACACAGACTTTCGGAGGTTCGGATCTCTCATCCGCACAAAATGAAAAGATAAATTACTTCGTATGCTTACAATTTAGGTTAAACTGCCTGCATTCTCCACCAATAATAATGTAGCGTTTATACGCCCGTATAAATATAACTAATTATTATTCATAACGGATTATGATCAATAATTAATAGTTTAATTATTTTCAGAATTTACTGTAGCAGAATCAATAGTATGATCATTTATCAGTTCATCCAATGAACGGAAAGCATAAACAATTATTAATTCTAGGAAATATAATATCTTCCTGGCCAAGAAAGACTAATTCCCAGCTAACAGCTAAATTTAGAAATAATTCAAGGGTAAAAGCATAGGTAGCTTTAAATCACAGTTCAAGACAATAAATCTGTAAGCACATAACACAAGACAATTATCTTTAAAATATAAACAAGACTTTATTGATTATCCTAGAACATGAAACTAATATCTAACAAACACACGCACACATACATTCATACGAGTTGCAGAAAGAAAGAGAGTGAGGAAAGAAATGAGTTTTAAGAGTGAGATGGTGAAATCCGCAGTTTCTATATGCACTTATAAGACTTGACCTGAACGAACCATCAATCATTAATTTAACCCTTCTATCGTTTCTTAGGCGGGTTATGCAATTTTATCAATATACACCAGTTCAGCTAAGAGTCTGGAGGCTACTTGCTTGTCCTTGCTTTGGGGTTCCCGTTTGTAGGTGTAAAGGGGTTCCCCGGGTTCGTTGCATGGCTGGTCTTCTCGTGTGCCTGGATAGATCTTGGACAGCCAGTCACGTGGTGTGTTGGCGCGGATGAATGAAAGTCTTTGAAGTTGGAAGCTGGTCTTGCAGTTGAAACGTTAAAACGAAACTTTGCAGCAAAACTTAACTTAGAACCGAGACTTTTAACGAGAAAATAAAACAAAGGAAAAGAAAGGAAGGTGAAACGAGTTAGATGGCTTGAATAAATCTGTTTTAACCCATGTTCTTCTGATCTTAATTTGGGTTCTTTGTCTCTACGCGTCTACATGGTTACTATAATCATCGTCTGCTCCACCCGACTTGTTCTGCCGAGACCTTTTTCGAGGGAGAGCCCGCCCGACTTCTGTTCTATTCTTCTAGCGCATTATTCTACCACATTATACCGCATTATTCTACCAAAGTCCTGTTCGGGTCTAAGGTTTTAAACTCCACTGTTTTGTCCCGCCTCCTGGAGGAATTTGGAATTCGGACAATAAGATACTATATGGTTATTTGAGAAGGGGGTCTTTTCTACCCCCCCCCCCCCCCCCTTCTCTCATCGTGAATCATGTGTTATCTGTGGTCTGCTTACTCATCAGCTCGAACAGAGGATTCAGTTTAGACATAATTTCCATTTTAAGAACATAAACATTTTTACACAGATTTCAAATCAAGCCATCGTCTGAATTAAGAATATGTGGTCGCATTGATAGGAGACACGATACACATTCATTCACACAGGTAATAGTTACAACAATTAGATGACTTATATGTGATTAAGCATAATAGATACATACAGGGGTCATAGACACAATATAGAATTATGTAGTTGAACGATGTTTGATTATAAGTTCGTCAAGAATTGTTTTGTGATGATTGTACGCATTTTTATATGAAAAGTCTCTTGTCACTGTGGTTTTTAAGAGGTCTCAACAATGAAGTCATTCAAAGGTCTTCAAGAAGGGTGAAGTCTGTTTTACATCTCTTTCATGGGACCTTGGTCCTTAGGAAAGACATAGTCTGTTAGTCGCAGGGGTCAGGTGACCTCTTGTTAGGGCCTCTTGTTTCACCATTTCTGAACAGATCTGTTTTGCCAAATTAGAAAACATTGACAACGTTCTTCCTTTAGTTAAAAAGGTCCTTCCGGTTGCAGATTCTCCGGAGCCTATGGCTCTGGGTCTGGTGATTTGATTTGGAATGTGAAGACTCTTTGTGGAATTATGTATGAACAGTCACCTAAAAGCTTCAATTGTGTTTGGTTCATTCTCGTTGTCGCTACAATATATATTTAAATTATATTATGTTACTATATTAATATAATATGTAATAAAATGTATTATTATAAATTCGTTTATATTATATAAATTTAAATAATATCATTAATAATATATTATGAAATATGAATATACGTTACTATTTTATGTAATAGTATCAGTATTATAAAACAGTATAGTAGTTTTTGTGTGTGTATATATATATATATATATATATATATATATATATATATATATATATATATATATATATATATATATATATATATATTCACACACAAACACACATGCATATAAATTCAAAACATATGTGAGCAGTGGTATAAAAAATATTTAAATACAATCATTAGCATTTTAAATTTAGTTTAAAAGACTTTAAGAAAAATAAATGTAGAAAGCCGAAGCAATCAAAGAAACCCGAGGATGGTTAGCTTTACAAACTCCATTAAAACAGGATAACACTGAACCGCTGCTGTGTTTTGAGGACGTGTGTCTCGTGTGTGTGTGTGTGTGTTTGCTCGGTCACATGTTCCTGAAGTTTTGCTTATTCTCTTTATTGTCACACATCGTATACACAAGTGTACCGACAGTGCAAGTCTCTGTTACATGACAGTATAGCAACACAATATATGCATAATTAAAAATATACATAAATAGCAATATAAACATTTTAATAGTTACAGTGCAAGGGTACGCGAGGTGTATTGGATGTATCAGATGTTTGAGACTCACGTTGAGCATGAGGCCGAAGTGCTCGTCGATGTCGGGGTTTAGTTTGTTCAGGCGAGTGAGCAACGGGTCCTTGAAGCCCCACAGCAACTCGTCCACCGTGTGTGTCATGAACATGGTGGTGCGCATGGAGCCCATGTACATGACGATCACCGTACGCAAAAAGAATACCATGTCTTTAAGCCGATTCATCACGGCCTGAGTGAAGAAACCAGAACGTGAGAATCAGACCAGTGAGAAAACACACACTTTAGCAGCTTCATCCTTCCCTCGCGGGGCAAAATGACCCGAAGCCCTAAAATTATACCTCTTTTTTTTTTTTTTGGTCCAGAAAACTTATTTTATTTCATTTAGATTTTTTTTATGCAATTTGTTTCGAGATTTTTTTGTTATTTTTATTACCTTTAAATTACTAGATCAATAAATAAATTAGTCATTTAAGCCCATTCCTCACATTATTTCAACTATAATTCAAAATAACTCACAATTTCATGCATAACCCTTTTAATTCAGCGTAAAATATCTTACATCGGGTGTCTTTGCTGACCTCTTGTGGAAATAATAATATAACATGATATTTCATGACTCTAGATCAGGGGTGTCCAAACTCAGTCCTGGAGGGCCACTGTCCTGCAGAGTTTAGCTCCAACCCCAATTAAACACACCTGAACCACCAGCTAATCAAGGTCTTATAGCAGGGGTGTCCAAACTCAGTCCTGGAGGGCCGATGCCACTGTTCTGCAGAGTTTAGCTCTAGCCAGACTCAACACCTGCCTGGAAGTTTCTAGCCTATAAGACAGGGGTGTCCAAACTCGGTCCTGGAGGGCCACTGTCCTGCAGAGTTTAGTTCCAACCCCAATTAAACACACCTGAAACAGCTAATCAAGGTCTTGATTAGCTGTTGAAGGTCATTAGGCATGCTAAAAACTTACAAGCAGGTGTGTTGAGGCAAGTTGGAACTAAACTCTGCAGGACAGTGGCCCTCCAGGACCGAGTTTGGACACCCCTGTCTTATAGGCTAGAAACTTCCAGGCAGGTGTTGAGTCTGGCTAGAGCTAAACTCTGCAGAACAGTGGCATCGGCCCTCCAGGACTGAGTTTGGACACCCCTGCTCTAGATGGCCTTATATAGCCTGGTCCCACCAGACTCTTGTACATTTCATTTCATTGTACATAGAGTCTGGCACCGCTCCATTGACAAGCGTTAACTTCCTTGTAGACGGGTACTCTATTGAAGTCTAAAACTATTGGATCTGCCCAGAGTCACTCTGGATCTGCCTTAACAAATCACTAACGTTTGGTCGTGATGCATGTCATGCAAAACTAACCTTACTGCTAACCTTCCTGGGTTTACAAAACTAAGCAAAGATTGTTCTTGCTCCGGCTTTAACTTCTTTGATATTCGGCAGCGTTGATTATTGAACTACAACTCAAAATAACACTCGACATCAACGACATCATCTCAGCCACTCCCTCTGTTCGCTGATTGGCCCGTTAAAAAATTGATCTGAGAAAATCAAAGTCTACAGCACAATCCCAGACGTAGTACTGAAGGAAAATGAAAATTGAGTGGAAGTACGTAGGAGGGCGGAATCAGGCAAGGCCTTATAGCTCTATATGGAGCAAATGAGCGGTTCCTCTGGATCCTAAAGTCAGTTTCTCTTCAGTATGCATTCAGATACACAAGCAGACATTATAAAATAATTTTATGGTAAAGTTGTAGCATTTTTAGTTTGATTTGAGCATTTTTAGGTTTTTCTATGTGTAATGAAGCATTCCTCACATTCCATTAATTCCTAAGGGGTCAAATTGACCCACGAAAGAAGGATTTGTTACTTTTTTAAATTTCAACCACAAAACTCCTGGAATCCATTAATTTTGTGTATGTGTGTGTATTCGTGGTTGCAACAAAAGTCCTGGGGTATTGGACCCCTCTGATGAACATAATTTAACAATTTAAAATATTTTACAGGTCAAAATGACCCAAGGGAAGGATGAAGGTTAAGCATGTTCTCATTAACTTTAACAGTGTTCTCACCACCGCTGGGATGTTCACGGTCGTCACCAGATCCACGCTCGAAAACGAAATACTTGGGCGTATAAGCGGCAACCTTCGTCCCGTTCTCCACAAACGTCACGTTGTGTTTGGGCCTGTACTCTCTGCAAACAGCATTATATCCTATTAGACTGACTTTTAGAGGCATTATGAGAGTGAGGAGCTGATGAAACACAGCGAAGGTCCTTGCACACGGAGTCAGAAATTCAAACGTTATAAAATAAATACAACCTCACGTTGTGTCAATCACGTTGTAACATCTACTTTCAAGAAAGCTTTGGAGGCTACATAATAAAATGAGGGACCAGAGACTTCGCATTTCAATGAGCCATGTGTATTATACCATAAATCACCATACAGTCAGTAACCATACACAATACATGAGGCACTCATTTCCAAAGCAATACATCAGAATAATTCAGCTCTTCCAAATAATGTCTTTGGTAGCCAAGAGTTCAGTCTCTAGAGTCCCACAAGTAATAAGAAACAGTACTTAAGTGCAGAGCTGATGAGTTCACAACGATCTGAATCCAAGTGTCCAAGCGGTGATAGATATTAGGAACAAACTATAGCTCAAGGCGCAAACAGCCGATGCCAAAGGTGTTGTTGATAAAACGCAGACAATTAATTCCATTTGATCGAGGGTTTAGTTATAGTTGAGTTGCTGCCTCATGCCTGCACGATGAACCCTCTGCATCAAACAAACAAACGTAGTGCCACCATAACACATTTACATCTCATTTGAAAACACATTACCCAACATTACACATACAAACAAAGTACAAACTGAACACTTACATTTGAGCATAAGAACCACAGGTTCCTCAAATTAGGGAAAACACAACCACACTGGTAGGGAAGCTTCTCCATGTGCATAACACATCCTTCCTTCCCTACTCTACTTCTTCTACCATTTTTTAAGGATGGCTGGCGCGAAACAGACGTTCCGAAGCTTTGCGAGATTCAAAACACCCACGTCACGTGACAACGGCTAAATGAAGCGTCTAAGTGTTTCATCAGGTGGAGTGCTCCGCCGAATCAGGGTTTCATTGATTGGTCGGTTCGGGAACAAATCACACAATCACACAGTATAAAAGTTTTGTCAACGCATTTTCATATCGTGGGTTTTTGTGAGAGGAGTTTGGTTTTGAGATAGCGGATTTTTGGTGATATAGTGACATTTATAGTGCGATTTGTTTAGTTATATTTAGGATTTAATTTACATTTACACATTGACTTAGAGACACACAGAGTACATATAGTGACACATTAATAGATGCATTGATAGAAATATATATATATATATATATATATATATATATATATATATATATAGATTAATAGATAGATACATATATTACAGATACATATAGATTATTAGATAGATAGGCTACATATAAAATAGATAAATAGATAGATAGATAGATAGATAGATAGATAGATAGATAGATAGATAGATAGATAGATAGATAGATAGATAGATAGATAGATAGATAGATAGATAGATAGATAGATAGAAATGGAGGCTCCACAGAAGAGATGCCGTACATCTGTGGTGTGGGAGCATTTCCATTTGGAAACCCCAAATAAAGTGAGATGTGTGTATTGTGATCGGCAGCTAGCCTACTGCAACAATACATCATCCATGATGCGCCATTTGAGGACCATTCATCCTGCCATTCTGCAGGGTGCAGAGGATGGTAGTGTTCCCCCTGTACCAAGGCCTGCTACTGACACTGCTGGGCCATCTAAGCAAGGTATGCATTGTTTTATGATTTGTTACTAATTGCCGTTTTCTTTTAATTCAGAACCACAAATGTCAACATCAGGCCCATCATCATCAACACCAGTTGAAACACAAGACAGTTTATGGGAACATTTTGACAATCGTATCCGTGAGACCCAGATGATACACAATCCTACAGCTGATGCCACAGTGGAAGTGAAAAAATACCTCAGCGATGCGTTTTTGCCCAGAACTCATGATCCTCTAACTTACTGGAAAGAGAGAGCAGTAATCTTTCCTCATTTGTATGTCCTAGCTAAAAAATATCTTTGTATGCCAGCAACAAGTGTCCCTTGTGAGAGAATTTTTTCAAAGGCTGGAGAAATTATCTGTAAAAAAAGAAGTAGGCTGAGTCCTTCAACAGCAGAGAAATTCATATTTTTGAATAAAAATCTATAAGAAAGGGAGACATTGTGGCTTGATTTATTATTATTAATATTCATTTTTCATGACCAAAATCACATTATGCAATGTGAAGAGACTACAGGTTACAAGCTTCATATATTACAAAAATACAATAATAAAAATAAAAAAAACACATTTTTTTATTAGCTCTTTGTAAAGGTTGTTTCAGATCAACACCTGCAAGTGACCACTAGGTGTCACCGTGGAGACGGGTTTCGGATTGATTCGAAGCCTCGAAACAAAATGGCACATTTGCTTCGACTGTTTCATTGCTTCAGGAAGCCTCGATCTGCCCATCACTACCATTTTTATGCTACTAGAAACCCTCTTGACTAGAGTACCCCCCAGTGGTAGAACCAAATATGACACGATACAGAGATCTAATAAGACAAATGTAACTGCAGGCTGTTACACACCCCTCTCCCTAAAGAAAAGTCTCAAATACTCCCAAAGAATTTTTTTAGCTTCTCAATATGGTAAGTATCACATTGGCTCGGATTGTCAAGCATTACTATCCGGTAATTGACATTATTCATTCTCTTCAAAATCTTCGCAGGTCCCTGCCATTTTGGAGCTAACTTGGCTGTAAAGTAATCAGCAGCTCGAGAAAGATGATGAGTCAGTACCCAAACCAGATCTCCTTCTTCGAAGGTTTCAGCCCTTCTTCGTTTATTGTAATACTTGGCTTGCCTCTCCTGTGCTTGACTAGATTTCTCCCTCACTTGGTCAAGAAGAACCCTCTGTCTCTCGATTGTGGTATAGTCTACATGATCGGGATTAGGCGCCTTGCGTACTAACCGTTCAAGAGGTCCTTTTAACTTACGTCCAAGTGCAATTTCTGCTGGAGTAAGAGCGGTACTCTCTTGCCACGCCGAATTTATTGCATATCGGAACTCTGGTAACCACTTATCCCAGTCACGATGATTATCATGGACATAAGATGCTATCATCGTTTTCAAGGTTCTGTTGACCCTCTCAGTTAAGTTGGTCTGAGGATGATACGCTATAGTGAGTTTCTGAACCACACCCCATCGTTTACAGGTATCATTTAGTAGCTGGCCAGTGAACTGAGGTCCTCGGTCTGAAACCAAGTATACCGGCGTTCCCCATCGTGTGAACATCTCTTTTATCAGTATGTTGGTTATGAGGTGAGTTTTTGAAGACCGTAGAGCAAAGAGTTCTACCCACTTGCTGCAATAATCCACAAAGACTAATAGGAATTCAATGAAAAAAGATGCAGGTCCCAGGCACTCAAAAAATGGATAAGAAGGAGAAGGTTAAAAAGCCTTTATTGAATATGGCTTATTGCATGATAAAAAAGTCACAAGCCAACATGTTTCGACCCACAAAAGGTCTTCTTCAGGGCAAAGTAACATACACACTGAGAATGGCGGAAAATATACATAGCATCCCACCTGTAATCAAAGAGCATGCAATTAACCTAATCAGGTTCAATACAATCAATTAATTAACCCAATGAGGTAACCCAGTCTAACAATAGGGACAATCAACAAATTGAGCACAAGGAATTCTCCCTCAACATGGGTTATCTGGATAACGAAGTGCATCCAGCTGATGAATCCAAAAAACCTCACGCTGGTTAAGTTTACGAATCCTATCACCACCTCTATCTAAAGGTTTCACATGTTCCAACACCTCAATCTTAAGTTGAGAATCATTGCTATTGTGCATATGTAGGAAGTGTTGGGCCATCTGATAGTCAGGGCTACTGGTACGAATGGCATATTTATGCTCCGCTAACCGATCACGTAGACGTCTTATTGTACGGCCTACATAAAACACATTCTTACATGGACAAGACAACCGATAAATAATAAATGTAGTGTTACAATTTATAAAATCTTTAATCTTGAATGTTCTATTGGATTTAAAATCCACAAAGGTTTTCGAGGGAATAACATTGCTACAATGAGGACAATTCATGCAACGATATAAGCCGATAGGTCTTTTAAGCCAACTTTCCTTCTTCTCAGGGGGAAGATAACTATGTACCAATATATCACGAAGAGTTGGAGCCCTTCTGTAAGAAAACAGAGGTGGTTGAGGAAAAATCTGTTGGAGAGTAGGGTCAGAGTTGATAATGGCCCAATTCTCCTGAATTATCCTTTTAATCTGTCTCGCCTCTCTACTATATTGTGTGACAAAGAAGGGGCGGGATCGAGCAACTGTCTTACGTCCCTTCTTAATCAAGATGTCAGAACGATCTAGGGATTTAGCTCTGGAACGAGCAAGAGCAACAATGCCTGGTTTATAGGCTCTTTTAATAAAACGTTCTGACATAATGTCTGCCTGTTTTTCAAAATCAACATCATCATCACATATACGACGTAACCGCTGGAATTGGCCGAAAGGTACATTATCAATGAGATAAGGAGGATGAAAGGAATCAGCCCTAAGGATGGTGTTTCTGGAGGTCTTTTTTCTAAAAATCGTGGTATGTAACTTTCCTTCTGGATCAATAGAAATAGTTAAGTCTAAAAAATCAATGGTGGTCTTGGAGTATTCTAAAGATAATTTAATATTCCTATTAATGGAATTAAGGTATTGGTGAAACTCCAAAACCTGAGTGACAGTACCCTTAAAAATAAATAGTAAATCGTCAATATAACGGCCATACCATGTTATACAATGAAAAAACGGATTAGCCGAATTGAGGACATGCAACTTCTCCCATAACCCCAAATACAGACAAGCATAATTGGGTGAGAAACAACAACCCATTGGAACACCAATCTTCTGTTTGTACAATTTATCAGTAAATACAAAGATGTTGTTATGAATAATAAACTCAGTGAGTTGTACAATAAAATGAGAAGGAGGTGTGGTGTCAACTCTATCAGAAATAAAGTGTTTCAAGGCATGTAAACCCTCCTCATGGTCAATGTTGGTATATAAGGACTCAACATCCATGCTAATTAAATATTGGGATCCTACATTACCTAAACAGGATAATCGGTTTAAAACATCCACAGTATCTTCAATGAAAGAAGGGAGAGTCTTAACAAAAGGCTTAATAAAAAAATCGACAAATTTGGACGCTGGTTCAGTAAGTGTACCATTACCTGAGATAATGGGTCGTCCCGGAGGATTATCAGCAGGGGGTTTATGTACTTTAGGAAGTAAATAAAATGTAGCTAAGGACGGGTGTTCAACTGTCATATATTTCATTTCACTCTCAGTGATCCATTCAGAATTTTTGGCATGAGTTAAGATGTTATTAAAAATAGCACTCAGTTCAGGCAGCGGATTACTAGTAAGTTTTTCATAGTGCTTAGTTTCCAATTGTCTCGTCGCCTCTAGAATATACATGTCTTTAGGTAGGACCACTACAGCCCCACCCTTATCAGCAGGACGAATAATAATATCGTCAATCATAGAAAGCTCCTTAAGAGCATTACGTTCACTAATCGTCAAATAATCGTCCAGATAACCCATGTTGAGGGAGAATTCCTTGTGCTCAATTTGTTGATTGTCCCTATTGTTAGACTGGGTTACCTTATTGGGTTAATTAATTGATTGTATTGGACCTGATTAGGTTAATTGCATGCTCTTTGATTACAGGTGGGACGCTATGTATATTTTCCGCCATTCTCAGTGTGTATGTTACTTTGCCCTGAAGAAGACCTTTTGTGGGTCGAAACATGTTGGCTTGTGACTTTTTTATCATGCAATAAGCCATATTCAATAAAGGCTTTTTAACCTTCTCCTTCTTATCCATTTTTTGAGTGCCTGGGACCTGCATCTTTTTTCATTGGACCCTTTCCCTATCCCAAGAGCACCTATCACGGATATACTTCACCTGAGCGCCTGGTTGAATTCTCTTATACTAATAGGAATTCATTGGATCGAGGGCTTCTCGGGAAAGGACCCATCAAATCCACTCCGAGCATATATCCCGGTTCCACTACTGGGGTTGACTGCAACAATCCAGATAGCTTAGTAATTCTGGGTTTGTAGGCTTGACACGTCTTACATATCTTGCAGAAACTCCAAACATCTTTGCGAATTTCAGGCCAATAAACATTGTCGAGTAGCCTCCGTAGAGTTTTCATTCTTCCCAAATGACCACTCAATGGATTTGCATGAGCGAATTACAGGAATGCCTCCCTAAATGATGCAGGTATGACTAGCTGATTAGTGTACCCTTGTTGCTTGTCCGGTACCCTACGAAACAAGTAGTCATTTTGAACAATGTAAGCAGCACGGCTTGGATCAGTATTAGTTTGTTTAGCTGACTCCCATAAAGACAGTAAAGAAGAATCAAGCTTCTGAGCTTTTCCAATCTCATCCCAACTGACTGGTAAATTAGGGTCTGATTTTGTAGGTTGACATATGGCAATGTGGCCTACCACCTCTTGCACAGGTATTCCTCTGGACAGAGCATCAGGTACCACATTACAAGATCCCTTCCGATACTTGACAATGAAATTAAAACTTTGCAGCCTTAAAGCCCACCTAGTCAGACGAGAAGATGGTTTGGGTTGATTGAATACCCAAGTCAGGGCAGAATGGTCTGTAAGAACTTCAAAGTTTCTTCCCTCCAGATACTGTCTCCACTTTTCCACAGCCCAAACCACAGCTAAGCACTCCTTTTCAGCTGTAGAATATGATTTCTCAGCTCCATGAACCAGTCTCGAAGCATAGGCGATGACATGCTCCAAGCCTTCAACATCCTGTGTCAGAACAGCTCCTAATCCTAAGCTCCTAATCTCACTAGCATCCGTTTGTACTTTAAAATCTTTTGTGAAATCAGGTGGCATTAGAACTGGTGCTTGTTGGAGGGCACTTTTAAGATCATCAAAAGCTTTTTGACATTCAACTGTCCAATCCCACACTGCATCCTTCCCCTTTAATGCGTACAAAGGTGCTGCTCGCTCTGAAAAATGAGAAATGAAGCGGTGGTACCAACTTGCAAGGCCTACAAATCTCTGTACCTCCTTGACGTTCTTGGGTACCGGGAAATCACGGACTGCTTCAATTTTTGAGGATTCAGTATGGACTCCTTGCGAAATAACATGTCCTAGGTAAGTAATGGTCTTTTGCAACATAGCACACTTCTTGAGATTGAGAGTTAATCCGGAAGCTTCCAGCTTTGCAAAGAGTTGCTTGAGATGTTGTAAGTGATCTTGAATGTTCTTGGAGTAGATCACAATGTCATCAAGATACACAAAACAAAACGTCCCTAAGTAATCTCTCAGAACGTTGTTCATTAGCCTTTGAAATGTTGCAGCGGCGTTTTTGAGGCCAAAAGGAAGACGAACAAATTCAAATTGATTGTTTCTGGTGACAAAAGCAGTTTTTTTAATACTGTCTCCATCCATTCCTACTTGCCAGTAATCAGACTTAAGGTCTAATGTGCTGAATACGGTCGCTCCATACAAGGATTCTAGGATATCTTGAATCTGTGGCATCGGAAATCCATCAAGAGGAGTTTTTGAATTCAACCCACGGTAGTCAACACAAAAGCGAGTGCTACCATCCTTCTTTGGCACTAAGTCTATTGGCGCAGCCCAAGGAGAAACAGATGGCCTTATGATGCCTTTGTTCAACAGATTCTCTACCTCTTCATCTATGAACTTTTGTTTGGTAACGGACACAGGGTAAGCTTTCTTACGCACAGGAATCTCATCAGTCGTATGAATTCGATGTTGAATCAAAATAGTCTGTCCCAAATTATCTGTGCATACTGTTGGCCAATCAAGCATTAAACCTTCAAACTGCCGCCTCTGCGCTTTAGAAGCGTCAGCTCGATTCACTACCTCCTTTACAGCCATTAGCGTAGTGGAAGTCGTTGGCACTAAAGGTAGTGCAAGGTGCAGTTGAACCATTGGTGAGGGTGAAGAAGTGTCAAAGGTGTAGATTGTGTCACTATCTTCGGGTAATGTATAAGTGGAATTTTTAAAATCAAGACGGATACCGGAAGTCATCAGGAACTCAAGCCCCAGTACAACTGAGAAAGTCAGATCACAGTCCCTCATCACATAAGCCATCAGTGGATAGTCGTGACCCTGGACTCTAGCCTGCCAAGCGATCTTCCCCAAGGCTGTCTGTACATGACCATTTACAAGTGAAAATGACTGTCCCCTACTTGACTGCATAATTTTACTAGATGACAATTGTTGCCAACATGATTCTTGTACTAATGAGTAAGTGCTTCGGGTGTCCAGAATTGCTTGATATTGGTGGTCTTTGATGGTTATGGGTAAAGTTAAGGTAGACATCGGCTTTCTATCATTCTCTGAAAAAACTGCAATATGCTTGTTAAATTGTCGTCCTTTTGAGTACCTTTTGGCTTCAGCAGACTTAGAGGAGTTTTCCTGAGGCCTTTGCCTCCAGAAAGTTTTCTCTTCCCCAATATCTCTCTCTATGAGCGTTCCTACCCGTACTAGCTCATCCACTGTAGTTGCAGTACCCCATAAAATACTAGCGATTCTTGGATTACAGTTCCGAAGTGCTGCTTGAAGGATTTCACGTTCCGTCATCGCTGGCTTCAACCTCAAACATAACGCTCGGTACTGGTATGCAAATGTCCGGATGCTCTCTGTCACGGAACGGGCAAGGTAAAAAGGTGTGAGGACTCAAATGCAGGAGAAATGATTTATTACAAAAACAAACAAACACAAAGCAAAAACCCACGAGGGGGAAAAGCACAATGAATAAAAATTAAACAGCAACTGAACCTTAACATGAAGCGGGGAACGGGGAATCACGGGGAACGGGAGACATTAGACAACGATCCGACAAAGACTGCAAACAAGAGGAGACTTAAGAAGGGAACAAATCAAGAGGGGACAGGTGGAAGAACTCAAACAATAATCAGGTAACGAGGGGGAGGGATCAGACAACGACAAGAGCACATGGCCCAAAATAACAAAACACCCATGTGCAACACAAGACAGGACAGGCATGTGACATTACCCCCTCCCTACGGAGCGGCTACCAGACGCTCCACAAGACCAGGGTGGGAGAGGAAGGAAACACCAGGGCGGGACGGGAGGGACAGACCAGGGCGGGACGGGAGGGACAGACCAGGGTGGGACGGGAGGGACAGACCAGGGCGGGACGGGAGGGACAGACCAGGGCGGGACGGGAGGGACAGACCAGGGCGGGACGGGAGGGACAGACCAGGGCGGGACGGGAGGGACAGACCAGGGCGGGACGGGAGGGACAGACCAGGGCGGGACGGGAGGGACAGACCCCTTACTCCTGGGAGGCCAGGGCGAAACAGACAGTCCATCGGGCGGCCAGGGCGAAGCAGACAGTCCATCGGGCGGCCAGGGCGAAGCAGACAGTCCATCGGGCGGCCAGGGCGAAGCAGACAGTCCATCGGGCGGCCAGGGCGAAGCAGACAGTCTATCGGGCGGCCAGGGCGAAGCAGACAGTCCATCGGGCGGCCAGGGCGAAGCAGACAGTCCATCGGGCGGCCAGGGCGAAGCAGACGACCCATCGGGCGGCCAGGGCGGTGAAGACCGCTCGGGCGGCCAGGGCGGTGAAGACCCCTCGGGCGGCCAGGGCGGTGGCCCCGGCTCAGGAACAGCAGACACCGGCTCAGGAACAGCAGACCCCGGCTCAGGAACAGCAGACACCGGCTCAGGAACAGCAGACACCGGCTCAGGAACAGCAGACACCGGCTCAGGAACAGCAGACACCGGCTCAGGAACAGCAGACACCGGCTCAGGAACAGCAGACACCGGCTCAGGAACAGCAGACACCGGCTCAGGAACAGCAGACACCGGCTCAGGAACAGCAGACACCGGCTCAGGAACAGCAGACACCGGCTCAGGTACAGCAGACACCGGCTCAGGTACAGCAGACACCGGCTCAGGAACAACAGACACCGGCTCAGGAACAGACACAAGAACTGTAACAGTCACAAAAACAAACACAAACACAGAAACAAACACTGGCTCTGGCGCTGGAACAGGCGTTGGCTCTGGAACAGACATTGTCTCCAGCTCTGGAACAGGCCTTGGCTCTGCCTCCGGCTCTGGAACAGGCACTGGCTCTGCCTCCGGCTCAGGAGCAGCAGACACTGGCTCCGGCTCTGGAACAGCAGACACTGGCTCTGCCTCCGGCTCTGGAATGGGCACTGGCTCTGCCTCCGGCTCTGGAACAGGCACTGGCTCTGCCTCCGGCTCTGGAACAGGCACTGGCTCTGCCTCCGGCTCTGGAAAAGGCACTGGCTCTGCCTCCGGCTCTGGAACAGGCACTGGCTCTGCCTCCGGCTCTGGAACGGACACTGGCTCTGCCTCCGGCTCTGGAATGGGCACTGGCTCTGCCTCCGGCCCTGGAACGGGCACTGGCTCTGCCTCCGGCTCTGGAACAGGCACTGGCTCTGCCTCCGGCTCAGGAACAGGCATTGGCTCTGCCTCCGGCTCTGGAACGGCAGACACTGGCTCCGGCTCTGGAACAGGAGACACTAGCCCCGGCTCTGGAACAGCAGACACGGGCATCTCCAGGATCCGAGCCAGACGCTCCAGATAGTCCGTAAGTGCCTTGGCGGCCACACAAATGGGCATTTCTGGATCTGTCTCAGACTGGGCAGACTGGACGTACTCAGTCTCTGACTGGCAGACTGGACGTACTCAGTCTCTGACTGGGCAGACTGGACGTCCTCAGTCTCTGACTGGGCAGACTGGACGTGTACTGTCTCTCGCTGGGCAGACGTGACGTGAACAGTCTCTCGCTGGGCAGACGTGACGTGAACAGTCTCTCGCTGGGCAGACGTGACGTGAACAGTCTCTCGCTGGGCAAACGTGACGTGAACAGTCTCTCGCTGGGCAGACGTGACGTGAACAGTCTCTCGCTGGGCAGACGTGACGTGAACAGTCTCTCGCTGGGCAGACGTGACGTGAACAGTCTCTCGCTGGGCAGACGTGACGTGAACAGTCTCTCGCTGGGCAGACGTGACTTGAACAGTCTCTCGCTGGGCAGACGTGACGTGAACAGTCTCTCGCTGGGCAGACGGAACGTGAACAGTCTCTCGCTGGGCAGACGTGACGTGAACAGTCTCTCGCTGGGCAGACGTGACGTGAACAGTCTCTCGCTGGGCAGACGTGACGTGAACAGTCTCTCGCTGGGCAGACGTGACGTGAACAGTCTCTCGCTGGGCAGACGGAACGTGAACAGTCTCTGACGTGGCCCCTCTTCTCCGCTGAGTCCTCATTTGGTCGGATCGTTATGTCACGGAACGGGCAAGGTAAAAAGGTGTGAGGACTCAAATGCAGGAGAAATTATTTATTACAAAAACAAACAAACACAAAGCAAAAACCCACGAGGGGGAAAAACACAATGAATAAAAATTAAACAGCAACTGAACCTTAACATGAAGCGGGGAACGGGGAATCACGGGGAACGGGAGACATTAGACAACGATCCGACAAAGACTGCAAACAAGAGGAGACTTAAGAAGGGAACAAATCAAGAGGGGACAGGTGGAAGAACTCAAACAATAATCAGGTAACGAGGGGGAGGGATCAGACAACGACAAGAGCACATGGCCCAAAATAACAAAACACCCATGTGCAACACAAGACAGGACAGGCATGTGACACTCTCATCAGCTCCTTGTTTTCGTTCTCTTATTCTTCTCTCCGCTTCCACCTCATGATCGTCAGATAAAAAGGATTGAAGGAAAGCAGCCTTAAATTGTGACCATGTTTTTACTTTCTTCTTCTCTGCCAGCCACCAATCTTTAGCGGTGTACGTTAATACAGAAGGAAGCATGGATAAAATCTCAACATCATTCAAAGGCTGTATAGCCTGATACTCATCGCATCGTTCCAGATACGTAATGGGATCTTCTCCATTTAAGCTTCCGAACTTTGGAAACTCTAGTTTGATGGGGGTCTGGCAATGTACAGGTCGAAATGAACTATGGGTTGCTACAGTGTGGTTAAAATCAGGAGTAGAAGTGGCTCCCCCGGAAGACTGAATTAGAGATCTCAGCTGGCCATCTCTCCGTTTCAGGCAATCCATAGTTGCTTGTCCCCACTCCTGGGGCCTCATGTACAAAGACTTGCGTTGAATTCATACTAAAACATTGCGTACGGACAAAGCTGTAAATGTGCGTACGCACAAAAAAAAACAGATGTATGAATCTCTGCGTACGAAGGATCCCACGCATATTCTCTTTGTACATCCCAATTAACGTAAAAATGAGCGCACATGCACGAGCACAACGCCCCACCCAGTCTCCTCCCTTAATTAAATACATTTAAATATGGTAATGAGTCCACTTTGGCAAAAGAAAGGAGTAAGAAAATGGCTAAAGCAAGAGGCAAGAAGCGAAACTTTACAGAAAGTGAATCGGAGGTGCTACTATTGGAGGTAGAAATGAGAAAAAAAAAATTGGAACTTTGTCCTCCGGAATTAATAACAAAAGGAAAAAATATGAGTGGGAGAGTTTGGCTGATGCCGTCAATGTGGTGGGATCTGAAAGTCGCACTGTAAATGACCTTAAAAAAAATGGTCTGATATAAAGGTGGACGTTAAATGGAGAACTGCTGCGCACCGACAAAGTGTGGGCAGAACAAGCAGTGGTAAAGGGGTCAGAGAATTGCCTCAATTATGGGTGACACTTTACTCTCTGGAGTAGTATCCGCTGCTGTGGGAGACTCGGATTTACTACAGGACTGCCACGAAGGTAATCAATATTATCTGCACATTTATTGAATGGAAATGTTTCCGATTCACATATGCAAATTCTTCTTCAGATGGCGCCTTTATAGCAATGCGTGTGCAGTCGATCGCTCCGATTACATTAGGAAAACCGGCTATCGCTGCAAATTGCGTTTTAATGTTTGGCTGGTCAACTGCATCATATGGGAATATCATATGCTTTTATATGTTCTTACTTAATTGCATAATTGATAGAATATTCCCATAAGGCTCGTGTGACAATATATGTAAATTATTTTATAAATTGCAAATTAATAGCAATGCATCCCACAGGTGGTAGTGCGATAGACTTGTAGAACAATTTGTTGTGTAATGTTTGCAACTTAACTTCATTGCCTGTAAGAGTCGCCAACGAACAAACTATGAGAAATGTACGTACGCCAGACATGAAATTGGCGTGGAGGAACGCACATTCTCACGTTAATTTCACTGTTAGTACATCCGACCGTGAGTGTGAAAGCTGGCGTACGCAAAGTTTTTGTGCGTACGCAAGATTGATACATGAGGCCCCTGGACTTTGGTCTCTAAAGTGACTTTTACTTGGCCACACCCAGCCTCAAGTTTGGCGGATAATGAGTTTTCTAAACGCTGTATCTATGTGTGATGGTCCTTATGCAGGTTCAATATGTGTTGAAACTGACTTTCAATGGCCGTCATCCGATTACTTTGCACATTTAACTGGAGTTGCATATCTTTAAAATGGATATCAGAGGAATTTTTCAAACCCTCCACTCTACATTCAACTTTAAGCATTCTGGAGGCCATTATCATTGTTAACAAACTTTCATCTTCTTCATTTGACGGAGGAGGAGGAGGTAACAAAAAGTCATCGAAATCACATTCTTGTTCTACATCTTCCGACTCATATTCCAGATATAAATTACTGAGAGAATGAATAAGGTCTCGGACAGGCTCCCGACGTGTAGTGAAAGTTTCTGAAGAATAGTCTGGGCTTACAGGATCTTTATCCTCTGTCTCTCTTTGTGAGAAGGCCATTCTGCAACTAACAAAACACTTAAAGTAACCTTGGCCTTAAAGCACCAAGTTGATTGCCATGTATTGACACCTCAAAAATATGGTCACAATAAACACGTATGCATGACTCATTGAAAGCAGAACTTGTGCCTCTCTTCAAGATTCAATTAGGTTTTTCTTTTCACGTCCCTGTTCGGGCGCCATATTTTATGTAACATCTACTTTCAAGAAAGCTTTGGAGGCTACATAATAAAATGAGGGACCAGAGACTTCGCATTTCAATGAGCCATGTGTATTATACCATAAATCACCATACAGTCAGTAACCATACACAATACATGAGGCATTCATTTCCAAGGCAATACATCAGAATAATTTAGCTCTCTTTTGGGCCACTTTTGGGCCACTCCCCTCCTCCCCTGAGCTAACAACAACTATATTGAAGGGGTCTTTAATTAAGTGCTCACAGATTGGGTGTGGCCTTTGCCATTAAGATAAAATTTTCAATAAATTGTAAATAATCTTTTTCTGGGTTGTGCCGTTTCATTTTTCCCCTAAAGAATTCTGAAAATGAACACAAAAGAAGAAACGTGAATAATCCTGTCTAAAATTATAAAATGAAGGTTTCTGTTTGTGACCAGTTCAAGGTACGTGCTGCAATATCATGCCTTGAATCTGTTGATGGTATGTCATATTTGTTTTTCTCAAAATGTCCATTTCTATCCACAAAACTTGCCAGAAGTCATGGTTTAAGGGGTTATTTTAAAAAAAAAAATCTTCTGGCAGTGCATGCCCCCGGACCCCCCCCCCCCCCCAATATATATATTTACAGTCAACAGACGACCTTATAAAAAATAATTTAATTGTGGATTTGCTTGAGCTGGACAGAGCTACTGAACATAAATAAAATGTGCAAAAGGGTATTGAAAACATTTTGAACAAAATGCAGGCTACATAAAATAAATTATAAAACATAATAACATAATAACCATAGAACAGTAGAACATAAACATGAGTCTTGCTATGGTTCATTCATTTCTTTACCCGTTTCACACACCCTCTCCGGACCACGTTGAGTTGACACCATGATTGACACATGGACACTTATAATCGGATTGACGGCTCGATCGGACTAAAAAACCCTCATGTAAACACCTTAATCGATCCGATTGAGCTCGATCCGAATGACATTTCGATCGGATTGAAAGGGGTGGTTTATCGCTTATGTAATCCGATCGAGAGAACATGTAAACACTTGATTGAAAACCGAAACTGAAAGGACTGCACATGTGCAATGACGTTAAATAAACGTAATGAGTATAACGCGCGGAACGAGCTGTTTTTCCTGTTGAATAAAGTGTCATATTAATAAGTTTCCCGTCATTCTAAAATTCTCATTTTACTCGCGCGTATGTGAAGTGAAGCAGGACAACGTCCCACCAGTCCTTGTTGTGGATTCTCATCCACAGACGCCTGGTTTTGGCCGCGGGGAGGGGCATTTTTACTTTGTGATCAGCACGGCAAAACGGTTAATATGCTCTAAATTATGACCAGAGACGAATTAATATTAGGTCTGGTGTTTAAAACAAATAAAGAACCAATAGAGGAGAATATTTATGCGCGAACAGCGGGAAACTCTGTATATTCGTGCAGTTTGTGCATGTCAAAAAATCAGATCCGATTTGAAACTTGTGACATATAAACGCGCACATCAACCCGATTACTTTATTTATCATTCATGTAAACACCTTGTTCAGATTCATCAATCCTATTGATTTCATTCCGATTGTGTCCATGTAAACGTAGCTACTGACAGCGGCAAAAGCGACGCATGCTCTTTTCACTTGTAAAACTCAAGGGTGTATGGGTAATGTAGTCTCTGCTCTCGGTGGGACGAATTAGGAAGCGTGCATTGTGAAGGGCGCTCTGAAAAGCGACAGCGCAGCCAAAGGATTAAAACAGGTGTGCAAATGAGCGTACCGGTACGCTAAAAGCACGTTCTGGGCGCACGGAGAGGTGGCGGTACGCTCAAGAGCTATATTTGGAAGTGGCGGTACTGAGTACAGGCGAGTACCGGCCCACTTAAAGCACTGGGAGTATAACTAAATTAATCATGATTCATTCTCTATGGCTCAACGTCAGGTCAGATCGATTCAATTCAATTCAATTCAATTAAAATTTATTTGTATAGCGCTTTTCACAATACATATTGTTTCAAAGCAGCTTTACAGAAAGTGCATTTCAGAAATGTACATAGAAAAATACAGTTATTTAATCATGTACTCATTTAGGGCATAACATATCGCAGGCGTTGAGTCGTCTCTTCACAGGTGCGAGTCGTCTCTTCACAGGCGTCGAGTCGTCTCTTCACAGGCGTCGAGTCGTCTCTTCACAGGCGTTTAGTCGTCTCTTCACAGGTGTCGAGTCGTCTCTTCACAGGCGTCTAGTCGTCTCTTCACAGGCGTCGAGTCGTCTCTTCACAGGCGTCGAGTCGTCTCTTCACAGGCGTCTAGTCATCTCTTCACAGGCGTTTAGTCGTCTCTTCACAGGCGTTTAGTCGTCTCTTCACAGGCGTCGAGTCGTCTCTTCACAGGCGTTTAGTCGTCTCTTCACAGGCGTCGAGTCGTCTCTTCACAGGCGTCGAGTCGTCTCTTCACAGGCGTCGAGTCGTCTCTTCACAGGCGTCGAGTCGTCTCTTCACAGGCGTCTAGTCATCTCTTCACAGGCGTTTAGTCCTCTCTTTACAGGCGTTTAGTCGTCTCTTCACAGGCGTCGAGTCGTCTCTTCACAGGCGTCTAGTCGTCTCTTCACAGGCGTCTAGTCGTCTCTTCACAGGCATCGAGTCGTCTCCTCACAGGCGTCGAGTCGTCTCTTCACAGGCGTCGAGTCGTCTCTTCACAGGCGTCGAGTCGTCTCTTCACAGGCGTTTAGTCGTCTCTTCACAGGCGTTTAGTCGTCTCTTCACAGGCGTTTAGTCGTCTCTTCACAGGCGTCGAGTCGTCTCTTCACAGGCGTCGAGTCGTCTCTTCACAGGCGTCTAGTCGTCTCTTCACAGGCATCGAGTCTTCTCTTCACAGGCATCGAGTCGTCTCCTCACAGGCGTCGAGTCGTCTCTTCACAGGCGTCGAGTCGTCTCTTCACAGGCGTCGAGTCGTCTCCTCACAGGCGTCGAGTCGTCTCCTCACAGGCGTCGAGTCGTCTCTTCACAGGCGTCGAGTCGTCTCCTCACAGGCGTCGAGTCGTCTCTTCACAGGCGTATAGTCGTCTCTTCACAGGCGTCGAGTCGTCTCTTCACAGGCGTCTAGTCGTCTCTTCACAGGCATCGAGTCGTCTCTTCACAGGCATCGAGTCTTCTCTTCACAGGCATCGAGTCGTCTCCTCACAGGCGTCGAGTCGTCTCTTCACAGGCGTCGAGTCGTCTCCTCACAGGCGTCGAGTCGTCTCCTCACAGGCTTCGAGTCGTCTCTTCACAGGCGCCGAGTCGTCTCCTCACAGGCGTCGAGTCGTCTCTTCACAGGCGTTTAGTCGTCTCTTCACAGGCGTCGAGTCGTCTCTTCACAGGCGTCGAGTCGTCTCCTCACAGGCGTCGAGTCGTCTCTTCACAGGCGTCGAGTCGTCTCCTCACAGGCGTCGAGTCGTCTCCTCACAGGCGTCGAGTCGTCTCTTCACAGGCGTTTAGTCGTCTCTTCACAGGCGTCGAGTCGTCTCTTCACAGGCGTCGAGTCGTCTCCTCACAGGCGTCGAGTCGTCTCTTCACAGGCGTCGAGTCGTCTCCTCACAGGCGTCGAGTCGTCTCTTCACAGGCGTTTAGTCGTCTCTTCACAGGCGTCGAGTCGTCTCTTCACAGGCGTCTAGTCGTCTCTTCACAGGCGTCGAGTCGTCTCTTCACAGGCGTCGAGTCATCTCTTCACAGGCGTCGAGTCGTCTCTTCACAGGCGTCTAGTCATCTCTTCACAGGCGTCGAGTTGTCTCCTCACAGACGTCGAGTCGTCTCTTCACAGGCGTCGAGTCGTCTCCTCACAGGCGTCGAGTCGTCTCCTCACAGGCTTCGAGTCGTCTCCTCACAGGCTTCGAGTCGTCTCTTCACAGGCGCCGAGTCGTCTCCTCACAGACGTCGAGTCGTCTCTTCACAGGCGTTTAGTCGTCTCTTCACAGGCGTCGAGTCGTCTCTTCACAGGCGTTGAGTCGTCTCCTCACAGGCGTCGAGTCGTCTCTTCACAGGCGTCGAGTCGTCTCCTCACAGGCGTCGAGTCGTCTCTTCACAGGCGTTTAGTCGTCTCTTCACAGGCGTCGAGTCGTCTCTTCACAGGCGTCTAGTCGTCTCTTCACAGGCGTTGAGTCGTCTCTTCACAGGCGTCGAGTTGTCTCTTCACAGGCGTCTAGTCGTCTCTTCACAGGCGTCGAGTCGTCTCTTCACAGGCGTCGAGTCGTCCCTTCACAGGCGTCGAGTCGTCTCTTCACAGGCGTCTAGTCATGTCTTCACAGGCGTTTAGTCGTCTCTTCACAGGCGTTTAGTCGTCTCTTCACAGGCGTCGAGTCGTCTCTTCACAGGTGTCTAGTCGTCTCTTCACAGGCGTCGAGTCGTGTCTTCACAGGCGTCTAGTCGTCTCTTCACAGGCGTCGAGTCATCTCTTCACAGGCATCTAGTCGTCTCTTCACAGGCGTCGAGTCGTCTCTTCACAGGCGTCGAGTCGTCTCTTCACAGGCGTTTAGTCATCTCTTCACAGGCGTCGAGTCGTCTCTTCACAGGCGTCGAGTCGTCTCTTCACAGGCGTCGAGTCGTCTCTTCACAGGCGTCGAGTCGTCTCTTCACAGGCGTTTAGTCGTCTCTTCACAGGCGTCGAGTCGTCTCCTCACAGGCGTCGAGTCGTCTCTTCACAGGCGTCGAGTCGTCTCCTCACAGGCGTCGAGTCGTCTCTTCACAGGCGTCGAGTCGTCTCTTCACAGGCGTCGAGTCGTCTCTTCACAGGCGTCGAGTCGTCTCTTCACAGGCGCCGAGTCGTCTCCTCACAGACGTCGAGTCGTCTCTTCACAGGCGTTTAGTCGTCTCTTCACAGGCGTCGAGTCGTCTCTTCACAGGCGTTGAGTCGTCTCCTCACAGGCGTCGAGTCGTCTCTTCACAGGCGTCGAGTCGTCTCCTCACAGGCGTCGAGTCGTCTCTTCACAGGCGTTTAGTCGTCTCTTCACAGGCGTCGAGTCGTCTCTTCACAGGCGTTTAGTCATCTCATCGCAGGTGTTGGGGACTCTGAAGTCTCTGTGAGAGGCTGGATACAAACTGGAGCTGATGAACGCTATTTACCTCGGGACTAGCGTCCCGAGATAAAAGCAGTAAAGCAGATGGGAGACAATTAGCATAGCTGCTGTTCATAATATTAATGCATTCGATCTGATTCAACAGTAGTATAAAAGGTAAGCATTATGTGAATGCTTGGCTAAAGAGATGCGTCTTTAATCTAGTTTTAAACTGGGACAGCGAGTCTGAGCCTCGAACAATATCAGGAAGGCTATTCCAGAGTTTAGGAGCAAAATGTGAGAACGCCCTCTAGTGGACTTAGATATCCTAGGAATGACCAGAAGCCTCGATTTTAGTGATCTTAAAGAGCGCGATGGATTGTAGGGCGATAGAAGGTCCATTAAATACACAGGAGCTAGACCATTTAGGGCTTTATAGGTCAGTAGTAATACTTTGTAATTGATACGGAACTTAATAGGTAACCAGTGTAGAGATGATAAAATTGGTGTTATATGATCATATTTTCTTGACCTAGTAAGAACTCTAGCAGCTGCATTTTGCACTAACAGTAGCAGATCGATCCCTAAAGTGTTTTCTGTTTGCTTTGAATTACCCAAGTTCAACACAAACAGAGCGTCCTCGACTGGCCTTGGTTAACCGGTGGAGAGTGTGTCGCTGGTTAAGGTAATGGCTACAGACTTTGATATTTGTTTAAGGTGCGCCATGAAGTCCTGCAGCGCAACGAGAGCACGACTGCAAACTGTGACTCATAAACCATTCACTGGAACGCAGAATTTAACATGCATATTCACGATTCTTTAGAAAAGACAGAAGTTCACTTGACAGTTATTTACCCATATTATATATATATATATATATATATATATATATATATATATAGTTTCATTTATTATATAAATATTCATTTTTATATATATTTATTGATATATTAATAGTATAAATTAATATTAAATACATTATACTATATTTTATTTTATTAAATTACATGTTACTATATTATATTATGTTACTATATATAATACAATATAGTACATTTTATAAAATAAATACAGAAAAACATTTATAGACAATTTATATATTATGTATATCAAATATAAATTTAAGTTAACAATTAATTAAATGTATAACAAAATATTTTAATATAATATAAAAATATATTGGTTATAATATATTTATGTTATAATATTATATTATATGTTACTATATTATAATTCAATATAGATCCAATAATATAATACATTTTATAAAATAATTATAATGTGTAAAATATACATACATTCTCTATAAATGTGTGAAATTAATAAATAAATGAATGTATATATATATATATATATATATATATACATTTTATACAGTAATTATGTATTAAAATATTTTTTTATAAAAAAATAACATTATATATAAATAAGGTATAATATATATATATATATATTGTGATTATTTTATTACATTAATGAATATTATAAATGATATGCGTATATACATATATATATTATAAAAAATATTTTAATACATAATTACTGTATAAAATGTGTATATATATATATATATATATATATATATATAATTATTTTTTTTAAAGTTTAAATGCATGATGGGATTGATGCTAAAGACACAAGATTAAAGAGATTACATAATGCAGAGAGTAATTTCCATATATCACGTGTGCTGTGATATTAGCACAGTAATAACTTCAGATAGCAGCCGTTTTACGACGCAACTGCAGGAAAAGTTATGAGCTTTTGTTAGTTTTATGAGCTTTTGTTAGTTTTACTCTCTGTCTTTAATTACAGAACAATACATTGCTGGAATGTTAATTAATTGCACCTGTTAAAACTGATTAGATTGCTGGTCTGATATTCCCGAAGCCAGCAGAAGACTCAGGATGACTCAGGAAACTGAATAGCTTACGCTGGACTTTCCCTGTGAGCATTTTAAGATTGAACAGCATCTCCAGATTTGTGCTAAAATCCGCGCCGGACTCGAATCAGACCGTCAGCACTGTGTTACTGATCAGAAGACAAATGATCATGAAGAATGATCTCATTCTGCTCAGGTGTTATGAGAGCCCAGGTTGCTCTGATAGTGGCCTTCAGCTCTTCTGCATTGTTGGGTCTGGCGTATCGCATCTTCCTCTTCACCCTACCCCATAGATTTTCTATAGGGTTAAGGTCAGGCGAGTTTCAGTGGCGTGCACAGACCTCCTCAGGGGAAGGGGCGGAGGGACCAAAAAGGGCACTAAATAAAAAAAATTATTACTTCTTGATTTGTTTTGTTTCTATTCTTTCTTTCCTTGGCATTCTAATAAAATATGTTGATACAATTATTAGAATGCATAACACATCAAATGAAAATAGGGAAATTATGATAATATTACTGAATATTATTTACTTTTACCAAACAAAACAGTGAGAATCAAGGAGGTAATTATGGAAAATTAATTTTTAGTTTTGTTGATGTTGTAAATTTAATGTATGTATTATATGTATGAAAGACAGTGTTAGCTATCATGAATCAGTAACACTTTACAATAAGGTTTCTTTAGTTAAAATCAGCTAAATTAACTGCACTTCTACAGCATTTATTAATCTTATTTAATATTAATTTCAGCATTTACTAAAACATTTAAATCAAAAGTTGTATTTGTTATCATTAGTTAATGCACTGACTGTGACATAACATGAATAAAAATTAACAGTTGTAGTATTAACTAATATATAGCCTACAGTATCAAATGTGTTGCTCATGGTTAGTTCATGTTACTTCATACATGAGTAATGAACAAATGAACCTTATTGTAAAGCGTTACTATGAAATCAAAGATATAAGTTCCTTACAATTTAGAGTTGGACATGGACTTAAGATTTAATTTAACTAACTGTTAGATGTATTTCCCCTTGCACTTTTATTCCTTGGATAAAACCGAATGACATTGTCACTCAGAATGCGTCTGAAATCGAGTTATACTTTTATTGTAGTTATGAATAACTCGCATGCTGCAGCAACTTTTAGAGTAGCATGGTGATGGTAGGATAAATGTAATTTTCCGTATTAGCTTAAACGTTACCTGCTGCTCGTTTGAAAAAAACTCGCGCGAACTGCTGCGTAGTGCGTACCAGAACCGTTAAATGCGTATGAGGCGCTGCAAAGGAAACTCCGCCTACCACTTCTCCGCCATATTTTTTTTAATATAATATTTGTTTGTATTATTATTGTTAGTGGCAAGGGTGTGTAAGTGTGTTATTTATTATAATATTTATAATAATAATTATTATTATTTACAATTATCAGAAAAGGGCACAATACATTTTGAGACAAAAGGGGCAGGGGCTTGAATTTTTTGTCTTTAGACGCTTCTGACGCTGTGTCTTGTTCAAGAGTGGCTTGACACAAGGAATGCGACAGCTGAAGCCCATGTCTTGGATACGTCTGTGTGTGGTGGTTCTTGAAGCACTGACTCCAGCTGCAGTCCACTCTTTGTGAATCTCCCCCACATTTTTGAATGGGTTTTGTTTCACAATCCTCCCCAGGGTGCGGTTATCCCTATTGCTTGTACACTTTTTTCTACCAAATCTTTTCCTTCCCTTCGCCTTTCTATTAATGTGCTTGGACACAGAGCTCTGTGAACAGCCAGCCTCTTTAGCAATGACCTTTTGTGTCTTGCCCTCCTTGTGCAAGATGTCAATGGTCGTCTTTTGGACAGCTGTCAAGTCAGCAGTCTTCCCCATGAGTGTGTAGCCTACAGAACTAGACTGAGAGACCATTTAAAGGCCTTTGCAGATGTTTTGAGTTAATTAGCTGATGAGAGTGTGGCACCAGGTGTCTTCAATATTGAACCTTTTCACAATATTCTAATTTTCTGAGATACTGATTTTGGGGTTTTCATTAGTTGTCAGTTATAATCATCAAAATCAAAAGGAATGAACAAGTTGGTCAAGTGAACACGCAGCGCCGAATGAAGCTCAATGAAACCTCTATTGCAGGTATGATAAATAATGATGATGTATGTGGGATGATATAGTTAGTAGTAGACAGGCAGACAGTTTTTAAAATTCAGACTTATCACCCAAGGTTAATTTGCCTTCCAGCACAGTAGGTGGCGATAATGCTCCTTAGGAGTTAATCGCCATTAAACAAGAAGAAGAAGAAGAAGAAGAAGAAGTTGGTCAAGTTGAGCACATTGCATTGTGGGACACAGTATTTAGGCCGGGTGTCACCTGACCAAATGCGCAACATTGTTGCTTACTCAAATGTAACATTTCTAAATTCCTCAAATCCTGAAGTTCATTCTCATCCCGTTTGTTCCGCCTCCACCTTGAGATCATTACACTTTCAGCCGAAGAACCAGCAGAAATATGAAGTGTCACACGAGCTATGAAAGACATTCAACCATGACTGTAATTATTAGATACTCTGTAACCAGACCATCTGAATCCACCCGTCCAGCACTGGGTCAAATGCAACACTCAGATAACCTCGACCCAGCCTGTGCACCGGGTGATTGGACCCTCGAGGAGCGTTGAGACATCGATCCCTTCTCGTTTGCCAGAAAACAAGCCAGAGATCACAAACAGCACAAACCCAGAAAACAGCTTTACAGTGACTCAGCACAGGACACACACACACACACACACACACACACACACACACACACTCTCACACGCACTCTCACACACACACACGCACACCCAAACTCTCTCACACACACACACACCCACACCCACACACACCCACACACACACACACACACACACGCACACACGAACTCACACACACAGTCACTCAATGCATTGAAGCAACTGCCATGTGATTGGTTGATTAGATAATTACATTAATGGGAAATTGAACAGGTGTTCCTAATAATCCTTTAGGTGAGTGTAGATACAGGCCCTTGTAATTGCTTATCCAATTCTGCCAACTCGTTACTGATGATTGAGTGCACATTGTGGAATGAGGATATAAAGAGTTGATTGGGATCCAATTGCAAGAGCATAGTGATACGTAACATGGAGCCAGCAGGTGATCCAGGTCACAATGGAGGTCAAGCAGCGGTGGGAGGGAGACGAGGGAGACGAGGGAGACGTGGAAGATGAGGGAGACGTGGAAGACGAGGGAGACGAGGGAGACGAGGGAGACGTGGAAGACGAGGGAGACGAGGAAGAGACGAGGAAGACGAGGAAGAGACGAGGAAGACGAGGAAGAGACGAGGAAGACGAGGGAGACGAGGGAGACGAGGGAGACGTGGAAGACGAGGGAGACGAGGGAGACGAGGGAGACGTGGAAGACGAGGAAGACGAGGAAGAGACGAGGAAGACGAGGGAGACGTGGAAGAGACGAGGAAGACGAGAGAGACATGGACGACGAGGAAGACGAGGAGGACAAGGGAGACGAGGAAGACGATGAAGACGAGGGAGACGTGGAAGACACGAGGAAGAGACGAGGAAGAGACGAGGGAGACGAGGACAACGAGGGAGACGTGGAAGAGACGAGGAAGACAAGAGAGACATGGACGACGAGGAAGATGAGGAAGACGAGGAGGACGAGGGAGACGAGGAAGACGATGAAGACGAGGGAGACGTGGAAGACGAGGAAGAGACGAGGAAGAGACGAGGAAGACGAGGGAGACGAGGACAACGAGGGAGTTGAGGAAGACGTGGAAGACGAGGAAGACGAGATGGTCAAAGGAATGGCAGGGGACAAGCACCCCTTCTGAGAGGTGGTCGTGGGCCTCGTTTGAGAGGTGTGGGGGAACGTGGTAGAGGACAAGGCCACGGACCAAGACAGCGGCAGCAACAGCATAGAGTGTCCAATGAGATTCGGGCAATAGTTGTAGACCATGTCATAAATCATGGCATGACAATGACAGAGGCGGCAACAATGATACAACCAAACCTCAGAAGGTCAACCGTGGCCTCAATAATCAGAACTTTCTGCAATGAGAACCGGTAAGTTATCAGCATGCACTAAATATTATGCTACTCTCAATTGTCAAATGACTGCATACCAATGTGTATCACAGAATAGGTGATGTGACCAAGTGTCTTCTTACTCTAATGTTCCCTGTAGAATTGACCAGGCCAAATAGTGGAGGCAGAGGCAAAACTGAAAAAGGCACCAGGTATCTATAAAACTACTATACCGTGTGCCTTTCGAAAGAAATGCAGACAGAGTGAAGCAAATGAGGACTGAGTATGTTCAGGTAAGTTCAGTTTCAAGACGGCTGTTGTAAAAACATTCCCAAAAATTCTACATTGTACAGTAATCTCTAAATCTCTTTCCAAAATGTATTTTTAGAGGGTGTTGGAGCTGGATGCTGATGACGACCATCACAAATTCATATATTTGGATGAGGCAGGTTTTAATCTGGCCAAGACAAGGAGGAGAGGTCGGAATTTCATTGGCCAGCGGGCAACCATCCAAGTACTGGACACCGTGGGGCCAACATTACCATGTGTGCGGCTATATCAGAAGATGGTGTGGTGGGACGCAGACCTCATACTGGACCATATAATGCAGCTCTCCTGGTCACCTTTCTTAATGAGCTCGATCAGGTTTGTAGAGCTGAAGGTGTGAGCTATGTCATTGTGTGGGACAATGTTAGGTTCCATCATGCTCATGTGGTGAAAGCATGGTTTCAGGCCCATGCACAATTGACCTATGGCTAAGCCACGCCCCCAAACGCGATGAGCCAATCACAGTGCGCATAGCTAAGCCAATACACTCGGACATTCTCTGCTTCCACATCCATTGAAATGCATTGCAGTTAGTCAGTTTTCATTAGTTTTTATATGTTTTATCTTGTCATTTTAAGTTTAAAATGGTCAAACGGTGTGCATGGAGTACATGCAACTCCGACACTAGGTATCCCTAGAGGCTGGGCGACGGTGTGTATTTTTTACCTTTTCCCAATTAAGCCACATCTCAACTGAGATGTCTGGATTAAACCTCACACAGAGTAAGACACAAGCACTAATAAACTCTTCAGATTGTTGTGGATCAAGGTCTGGAAAACACCAGACACAAACAGGGCGATTCCCGAGACCAGGAGAAGAGCGCCGATGACTCCAGACGAGAACATGCAACAGGAGCCTTTCCTCATGGTGCAGGTGTAACTAAACAGAGAGAGAGAGAGAGAGAGAGAGAGAGAGAGAGAGAGAGAGAGAGAGAAAAATCATGTTTGGATTCTTGTACATGAATCAAGGTGACAGACCAGATTTAACTGGACCTTCTGTTGTGTGTAAATTCAGATCATGTTTCACCAACAAAATCAATGCAATCTTAAAAGAGATGTTTTGCAAATCATATTTGCAGGGCTCTCAAGTCTCACACATTGGGCGTGAGACACACGCATTTCAACCCGTTCACACGCTCACACACCACACCTTGTATTTCTCACGCTGAGGAGTAAGGGAACTTGTCCCGCTATACAATTAATGGACGAGGCGCAGGCAAACGGAGGGAAGTTCTCTGCCGAGTTCATAGCATCTGTGTCGGGTTATACAGAGTTAAATGCCAGCTACCAGCCAATCAGAAATTAGAATTAGTTGTTTCCGGGTAAATTATGTGTTCCCGCTGCAAGCACGTTCGTTACTAGACAACACGCGCACACACGGAGTGGAAGTTGAAAGAGCAAGATCTGATGAATGCGGTTTGCGGACCTATTGATTTATTTTTATTTTTTTAGCATTTTGATTTTACGATTCCTGGACGATATCTCTTGCCTGTGATCAAAGACAGTGAGAGCTGATGTTGAGGAGTATAGCCAAATTTGTGCTAAATTATTTTTGATGCATTAAAAACTCTCCAGCTGCTTTTAAAGGGGTCATCGAATGCAAAATACACTTTTATATGGTGTTTGCAAATAAATGTGTCTTTGCAGTGTGTGGGCACAATCACCATGCAATGAAAAAAATCCATTCACTTTTTTTTTATACTCAAAAAGCCAAAATGTTGTTGCTCATTATCATTTAAAGCAGGGATCACCAACCCTGCTCCTGGAGAGCTACTGTCCTGCACACTTCAGTTCCAACCCTGTTCCAACACACATGCATGTAATTATCAAGTAACCCTGAACAGCTTGATTAGCTGGTCCAGGTGTGTTTGATTGGGGTTGGAGCTAAAATCTGCAGGACAGTAGCTCTCCAGGAGCAGGGTTGGTGACCCCTGATTTAAAGAGACATGCACCGAAACGGGTCACTGTGAACAGAGCTGTTTTTGAGGAGGTAAAAAGGTGATGTTTTACACAACCATTGAGAAATTTTAACCAAAGTATGTTACAAACTTTACATGAAGACCTAAAGAATCATACCAACTTGTGGAAAATGGGCATCCGATGACCCCTGTAAAGGTGACCGGTTTGGGTCTTGACATTCATGCTCAGGGCAAGTTGTTATGACACAATGTTATGTACATTGAGCACTGATGTTCAGTTGGCTTGTTTGGGGTCAAATTTATTTGTATTTTTCAATAAATTTGTATTTTTTAAATATAACTATTTATTTTATTTGGATGAATTTGTCTTTTTTATCAGATTTACCAATTGTTATAATTTCCATTTGTGCTGGTCAATTATAAACAATAGGCAAAATTGAACTGCTAGCAAAAATTGAAGCGAATTTGGTTGGGTTGAGGGACCGCTGCTGCAAATATTTGGGTGGCCCTAACAGATCTCACTCTAAACTTTTGATAAAACTTGAGAGCCCTGTATTTGTGTTATTTTTTTTTCTTATAAACACACACACACAGCTTTCTCTTCTCTCCATTTCTCTATAGCCTGCTTCCTAATCTAATAAATTATGAATATTTTTTGACAACTTGCTTGTAAAATATTAAAAAGTACAACCAAATGAACTGAAAACAAATATAACAAATGTGATTTACATAAATTATATTTTACATAAAGCAACATTATGACATCATTGTGACATTATTTATAAAAACACATGATTATAATGCATATAGATTTGTAATTCTCCTTATTGTAATATATAAATTGTATTTATCTAAATCAGCTTGAATTAATTGCAGCACATCATATACTAGCACAATGTGTACGTTTTTTACAATTAAAAATAAAATACAATAAAGAAGGGGGTAAAATGAATTAATTGTCAAGAAAATAATCTCAAGATAAAATGGTAATAAAGCAGGTTTCATTTTCTTTGTGATTTCAAGGTGAAATAGAGCTTTTGATACGTGTTATGAAGTGTGCTTATGTGAAAAAGTTTCCATTAAGAATGTGGTGTTTATATTCATGCATTTGGGGGAAAATGTGCAGTATTGTGTAGTGTACTTTCCTATTTCTTTTAACAGGGTGTGCAAAGCACAAATCTTTAAATGTTTGAAGAATACTCAAATATTTAGCAGAACACGCTTGTAAAGAAACTGTTTTCCACACGAAGCTGTTTAATGAAACGTCCAGCGAGACAAAACAGCTGCAAACGTCATAAACAAACCACGTGCAGGTCAAGGACTCTCTCTCTCTCTCTCTCTCTCTCTCTCTCTCTCTCTCTCTCTCTCTCTCTTCTCTCTCTCTCTCTCTCTCTCTCTCTCTCTCTCTCTCTCTCCCTCCCTCTCTCTCTCTCTCTCTCTCTCTCTCTCTCTCTCTCTCTCTCTCTCTCTCTCTCTCTCTCTCTCTCTCTCTCTCTCTCTCTCTCTCTCTCCCCTCTCTCTCTCTCTCTCTCTCTCTCTCTCTCTCTGAGTGGATGTTTGGGAGTGAGTGCGTGTGTGAGAGACACGTGTGGGAGAGCGTGTTGCGGTTTTCAAACTGATTTATTGTTAAATTTTATTTTTTCTGTATTGATTTATCCTTATCATTTTTCATTCCTGTCTTCGAAACATACTGGGAGTGTGTTTCATCTTTCTTTATTCTTTGGGGGGTTAAGATAGTTTAGGGTTTTTTGCGGCCTGTTCGGCGTCTGTATGCGTCTCCCACGGGGGGAACCAGTGCGGTTTCGGTTTAGGTGTGTACCGGAGCCGACCGCTTCGATTGAGGATGTATTGATTGTAGTCGGTGATCAGGTTGGTCACGAAAATATAAATTTGGCTTCGTGTAGGCCTATGAACAAAGCTGTTGTGATTTTTTTGAAGACTGAACAGCTTGTTAATCAAATAATTGAGAATGGACTTTGGGTGAAGGGGATGTTTGTGGCGGCAACTCCGCTATATGCACCGGCTACAAAAGTGATCGTTTCAAACGTCCCTCCGTTTATTAAAAATGAAGCGATCGTTAAAGAATTGTCTCGCTTTGGGAAATTGGTCAGTCCAGTCAAGATGGTACCTTTGGGATGTAAAAATCCAGCTTTAAAACATGTTCTTTCATTTAGATGATAAGTTCACATGTTTTTAAATTCGCAGGATAAAACTTTAGATGGGTCATTTAGAGTAAATGATGGAGATAGTTCCTATGTGTTATATGCGAGCACTGAAAGCTTACGATGTTTGAGTGTGGTGACATCGGCCATAAAAGATTCTCGTGTCCGCATAAAAATAGACCAGAGGAGACTCGGGATGCGAAAATGAAGCTACAACTGAGAGTGAGGTTGATCAGAATCAATCAGCAATGGAGAGTCATACTGATCAAAATCGGGAACCAGGGAAAGTTTCAGAAGGTCGAGTCGTGGATGCAGGAAATGAGGTGAGTGCAAATTCTAGTAAATTTTATAAAAATTCCAGAAGAGCAGCCTTGTTGTAGAAGTGAAATAGCCTTAAAGGGGTGACTACGGTTCAAGATGTGGTTTCTGCAGAGTTATTAATGAGTCAGGATGATGATGGATATAAGGATGATGATTGTTGCTCTGATATATCTGATTGCCCGAAAGTAGGTGATGGCTTGTACGCTGTGGAAGAGATTGAGTTTCTGGATGAAACTAAAGGTAGAAAAGTGATTGTTGATGATTATTTCCCGGATGCTGATAAGTTCGTTGCTTCAGTTGTGTGGGCGCGGAAAACGTATAATATTTCTGTTTTGTCGCAACAGAAACGCTTTCGGTTGAAAAAATATGTAGCTGCGATAAGGCAAAGGAAAAGAGTAGGGAAGGAAATTGGTTGATCTATTAAACAATTGTAATGACTGTTGTCTGTCTTTTTGTTTTTCTTTTCTTTTCTGTCTTTACCTACTTTTCTGTTTCATGGAGCCTTTGCGAGTAGCTTCTTTAAACGTAAATGGCCTTAGAGATGGAAGAACACAGGCTTTGCTGTCAGAATGTTTAAAAATTAAAAATATTGGAGTTACTTTCCTTCAAGAAACCCTTAGTGATAAAAATAACGAAGTAGAATGGGGCCTATGGTGGGAAGGAAAGTATATTCTTAGTCATTGCTCTAATGTTAGTTCGGGTGTAGCTATATGTTCTCTTACGAGAGTATCTCTCGTACTGCGTAATATCTTACGCTATGGGGGAAAACCTCTTTTCCACGAGATATTGAAGCAAAAAATTATCCTTAATTTTGAATTAATGTAAAACGCTGTGCAGCAGCATGCAGATATAGGCAGGACGGCTCGCGCGCCTATTGGCTGCCCTGCGGCAAACAGCAGCAGCCTATCGAGAGAGGTGCTGCGTGACATAATCCTATGGGGGCATTTCGCGCCCATTTCGTCACGTCCAGCCAGAAAAGGGCGCAATTTCGCCCTATAAATATAGCTCGATAAGGCTGGTACACTGATTTTCATCTCTTCAGCGAAGCATCACGCATCGCTGGATCCGGAGTGAGAAGCCACGCCGTCTGAGAAAAAGCACACAGCGGGACGAGCCATTGAGTCTGAAGTCGCTGGCATCGCCGCCTTTAGCCGCCGTACCTGCTACGCTTTCCGGCGTTATATCCTTTTCAAACTGTGTGTGTGTGTGTGTTCGCCGCTGCGACACACATTTTTTCACTGTCTGTCTCTCTCTGCTAAAAGAGCTGCGTCTTTTTCAAGATGCAAAGATCCTGCGGCTCGTGCCGAGCCACACTCAGCGACGGGGACCGTCATGTTATCTGCGTTTCCTGCCTGGGTGAGGATCATGCGGCTCTCGCTCTCGTCGACGGCGGATGCCCTCACTGTGAGCTACTGCCTATGGTGACTCTGAGGACTCGCCTGGCATCCTTCTCAGAGCCTGCACTTCAGCCCACTGTAGCGCCGCGCCGTAAAAAGCGCCGTGCTCAGCGCGCTCCCGAGCCTTCTCCTGCCCGCCAAAGCTCGCCTGTTCGCCCGCCAGCTTCGCCGGCATCGCTCGAGTCCCTCACCGACGGACAGCGGCCGCCGTCTGCCGCCGCTTCCTCCATTGAGGTCGACGAAATAGCCCCGAGCCTTCTCCAGCTCGTGAGAGCTCGCCGGTTCGCCCGCCAGCTTCACCAGCTTCACTCGAGTCGCTCGCTGACGGACAACGGCCGCCGCGCGCCGCCGCTTCCGCCATTAATGACGACGAGATAGCTGCATCTGTAGAGAAGGCCAGCTTCAAAACCGCGGCTAGCTTTCTTTACGTTATAAGAAAGCTACCCCGCCCCCCGTGGGCATGCATCACCGGCGAAATGAGGAAAGAGTGTGTTTTTAGTCCCGCCGAGGCCGGGCCAATCTCCTTTTCTCAAACATTTCTCAGCTCCTCTTGGTTTGAGCGGCTGAAAATGTCAATATTGCAGCAATGAGCCTGTTGTATTACACGCACGCCTGCAAACAAACGCCGACGCACACAAAACTGTGATGACGCTCTTTATCGTCTTGGGCTATTTTAAGCTTTTGTCGTTTCCCCCTGTGGCTCAGTGGCGAAACCCAAAGCCTTCGCACGGGAGACCCGTGTTCGAGCCCAGCTCTCGCAGTGGATAAAAATTTAGTCTCGCCGCAGCCAGACTTACACCCAAACTTTTCACTCGTTCAGTTCCAAGAAAATGCGACTGTTCCAGTGTATTTTGCAGTAAACAGGCCGGTAACATGGCCCGCTTGTCTGCACACAAATGCCGTTTCCACGGCGACCCAGAAAAATCATGTAAGCAGCGTATTTTCTGGTATTCCGGCCACAGCCGATGGTGTTATGAGTGTATTAAAAATGCCACAGCCCAGTGTTCATTTCTACACACAAACACAGCCCGCCAAAGTGCAGGGCTCGCACAAATGAGTTTGACTTATGTCAATTGTGCATTAATTATAGTGAATGTGCCCACAACCCAGTGCCCACAAACACTACACACTGCATGTGCCACGTTTTCTGTAAAAGAAACCAACACACATACAGTCAGCTAAGGCCCACTGTGTTTAAGTCTCGCCGCGGCCAGACTCTACCGAAACTTCTCGCTCGTTCAGTTCCAAACAATGTGACTGTTCCAGTGTATTTTGCAGTAAACAAGCTAGTACCACAGCCCGCTTGCCTGCACACAAACGCCAGCTTTAAGGCGACCCAGATAAATCCCAAAAAGAGTGTATTTTCTGGAATTCCAGGCCACGGCCGATGGTGTTATGAGTGTTGTAAGAATGCCCACGTCTCAGTGCCCATTCCCACACGCAGACACAGCCCGCCACAATACAGGGCTAGCAAAAAAAAAAAAAAAACCGACTCATGTCGATTGTGCAATAAATGTAGTGTACGTGCCCACAACACAGTGCCCACAAACACTACATGAAGCATGTCCCACGGTTTCTGTAAAAACGAAACCAACACATTTTCAGTTGGCAGGAGCCGACAGTGTTCTCAGTGCAGCGAGTGTGCCCGCTATCCCGCGCCTACATTCCCTCACAGACATGCCGAACCCCACGGGGCTCGCCCCGCTCGCCTTCTCTCCACATCCCGTCAGAGAGAAGCCTAGCGTGGTCAGGCTGCCCGCTGTGATCAGCGCACCCCCCGCCTCGCACACTATAAACACAGTGTCTATTTCTCAGCACACCGGAGCTCTCCGGCCGCCGCTATATCACGGCCAGAGCCCAGATTTCATTCTACCTCTAGCTTTTCATGCAGATGCGTGGGCAAAGCTTCCCGGGGTATCAGAATGGGTGCTGAACACTATAAAAAGAGGCTATTCGCTGCAGTTCGCTCGACACCCCCGCCGTTGCGCGGCGCGAGTCGAAACGACGGTAAAAAATGAAGTATCTCACCTACTTCGAGCCGAGATAGCGAAACTACTGAGCAAAGGGGCTAAATAACCTTTATCTCAGGCTCAGAGCGAAGGGGGTCTATCCAGCAGGTATTTTCTGGTACCGAAAAAAGACGGGGGTCTCAGACCCATTCTAGATCTGCGACGGCTGAACAGAACGCTCACGAAGCGTCAGTTCAGAATGATTACAACCAGGAAAATCCTCGCGCAAGTGCGCCAAGGAGACTGGTTCATGTCGATAGATCTAAAGGACGCTTATTTTCAAATACAAATAGCGTTAAGTCACAAGCAATTCTTGAGATTCGCCTTCGAAGGCCAGGCATACCAATACAAAGTCCTGCCGTTCGGCCTGTCCCTGGCACCCCGTACTTTTACGAAGTGCATGGACGCGGCTCTCGCACCCCTGAGACTTCAGGGCATGCGAATTTTGAACTACTTGGACGATTGGCTGATTCTAGCTCGATCACAATCAGAGCTCATAGAACACAGGGCCACATTACTCGAACATCTCGAGAATCTGGGTCTCACAGTCAATTGGGCGAAGAGCTCGCTGTCTCCCAGCCAGAAAATATCTTTTCTGGGAACAGTGCTGAACTCGCTATCTATGACAGCGCATCTGTCGCCAGAGCGCGCACAGGACACTCAGCACGCCGCAAAATCTTTTCGCCGCGGCTCAACTGTCCAGCTCAAAAGGTTTCAGAAAATGCTGGGTCTCATGGCCTCAGCAGCTTCAGTGCTCCAGTTGGGGCTGCTTCGCATGCGCCCACTGCAGCTATGGCTGAAAGCGCGTGAAAGCGCGGGTTCCGCCCAGGGCATGGACCGCTGGTCGTTTCGCCTCCGGGTCGGTCTGAAATGCGTCTCAGCTTTGGAGCCTTGGAAGAAAACTGACTGGTACCAGTCAGGTGTGAGTCTGGGGACTCCCTCGAGCGTGAAGGTGGTGTCCACGGACGCCTCCACCTCGGGATGGGGAGCACTGCTCGAGGGCAGACCGTTCTTTGGCCAGTGGTCAGAATGGGAAAAGCTCCTACATATAAACTGTCTGGAAATGATGGCAGTCGACAACGCGCTGCGGCGCTTCTGTCCCCAGATAAGGGGTCACCACGTCTTGGTCCGGTCGGACAACATGTCAGTGGTGGCGTACATAAATCATCAGGGCGGCATCAAGTCCCGAAACCTTTACAGGCTGACGGAGTGCCTCCTGGTCTGGGCTCAGCACAACCTGCTTTCACTGAGAGCAGCGCACGTGCCTGGTCACCTGAATCTGGGACCAGACAGGCTGTCCAGAGACAATGTCCCAGCAGGGGAATGGTCGCTGCACCCGCAGACGATCCAACTGCTGTGGGAGACATTCGGCAGAGCGCAGGTGGAACTGTTCGCGTCCAACGAGAACGCTCACTGTCCGAAATATTTCTCCAATAGCAAGGACGCGCTGGCCTACGTTTCGCCCCGCTGTCCCCTCTATGCTTTCCCCCCCATCTCGCTCCTGCCTCAAATGCTGGAACGGATCAGGGAAAATGGATGCCCAGTGCTGCTTGTGGCTCCGCTCTGGACAAACCAGGCTTGGTTTCCAGTCCTGATGCAGCTGACCAGCACTGCCCCGTGGCCAATACCATTGAGGAGAGACCTCCTCTCCCAGGCCAAGGGCTCGATTTGGCATCCTCGCCCCCACCAATGGTCCCTGCACGCATGGGCCATCAACGGGTACCCGCTATCCTCCCGGAGGGAGTGCTAAACACGATCACGCAGGCAAGGGCCCCGTCTACAAGACGGCTCTACTCCTAGAAATGGTCTGTGTTCTCTGCCTGGTGTCAAGCTCAGGGCTTTTCACCCGTAGACTGCGGGGTCACGGAAGTGCTTTCCTTCCTTCAAGAGCTGCTGGATAAGGGCAGAACCCGATCCACGCTCAAAGTGTACGTGGCGGCTATAGCAGCGTTTACAAAACCTGTGTCTGGCCAGTCACTGGGGAAGAACGACCTAGTCGTGCGATTCCTCAAGGGAGCTCGGAGGTTGAACCCTCCTAGACCTCCTTCAGTCCCGGTGTGGGACCTTTCTACGGTTTTGGAAGCCATGAAAGGTGCCCCGTTCGAGCCAATCCATTTGTCAGACATGAAGCATCTGTCTTTCAAAATGGTGTTTCTTTTGGATCTCGCTTCAGTGAAGCGCATAGGGGACTTACAAGCGCTTTCAGTAAGCGCATCATGTATGGAGTTTGGGCCTAATGACTCAAAAGTCATACTCAAACCGAGGCACGGGTACGTGCCCAAATCCCTCAACACACCGTTCAGAGCCCAGGTGATTTCCCTGTGTGCTCTCTCGGTTCAAGATGAGGAGGAGGATGCGAGTCTCCTTTGCCCTGTCAGGGCACTGAGAGCTTATGTGTCCCGCTCGTCTGCCTTCAGGCAGACCGAGCAGCTCTTCGTTTTGTTTGGCGGACATTCCAAGAGACTGGCCGCATCAAAACAGAGCCTATCCAGATGGATAGTCGATGCCATAGCACTGGCTTACACTTCTAAGGGCCTGCAGTGTCCTTAGGGTGTCAGAGCGCACTCCACGAGAGGCGTGGCCTCGTCGTGGGCATGGTATAGTGGCATTACCTTGCAAGATATCCGTACGGCTGCGGGCTGGGCCTCGCCATCTACATTTATAAGGTTTTATAACCTAGAGGTTCCCGACTTACAAGCCAAGCTTCTGTCGGTATAGAATTCAGTGTTATCTGCCCCGCTGTGCCGGCCCAGATGCTGAGTTTTGCTTGTGCATCGCTCACTGAGCGATAACACGGCTCGATGGGTGTTGAATAACCCGTAATCTTAACCAGTTCAGGCTGAACACGTTCACCCTGTCTGTGTGAAACACTATTAACATAACTAGCCCCTATAGGATGCTATTTCATGGGGAATGATGCTTGCAGCCTCTCTTCTCCGACTCTCTGTGAGTCTATGGTGATTATGCACTACATGAGCCCCGGGCTACTGCCCTTGGGACTTTGGTGTCGGATCCCAGTACGCACGGCGTTTTGCATTGTGTTCCCCATAGCGTAAGATATTACGCAGTACGAGAGATACTCTCGTAAGAGAACATACTCGGTTACTAACGTAACCTCGGTTCTCTCTAGAGAGGGAACGAGTACTGCGTATCTTGCCGTGCATACACAGCTCTGGTTCGCTTCGGCGATGAAAACCAGTGTACCAGCCTTATCAAGCTATATTTATAGGGCGAAATTGCGCCCTTTTCTGGCTGGATGTGACGAAATGGGCGCGAAATGCCCCCATAGGATTATGTCACGCAACACCTCTCTCGATAGGCTGCTGCTGTTTGCCACAGGGCAGCCAATAGGCGCGCGAGCCGTCCTGCCTATATCTGCATGCTGCTGCACAGCGTTTTACATTAATTCAAAATTAAGGATAATTTTTTGCTTCAATATCTCGTGGAAAAGAGGTTTTCCCCCATAGCGTAAGATATTACGCAGTACTCGTTCCCTCTCTAGAGAGAACCGAGGTTACGTTAGTAACCGAGTACGTTTTAGTCCAAGCTGTAAGGTTAACATTATATCTGAACATGAGGTAGAGCCAGGTCGTTTACTAGTGGTAAAAGCTAAATTAAATACTTATAATGTGATTTTTCTGAATATTTACGCAAATAATAAAGGATCTGAGAGAAGTGTTCTTTTTAAGAAAATTGAAGAGGTTTTAAAAACATTAAAATCAAATGACATTGTGATTATGGGAGGGGATTTTAATTGTACTTTAGATTTTAATATGGATAGGAATCATGAAGAAACACACCATCAGTCTTCCTCTGTTTTGGTAAATATTATCAAGAAGTTTGAGTTAAATGATATATGGAGAACTGAAAACCTTTCTTTAAAACAGTATACTTGGGTGAAGGTTTCAGAAGGAACGGGTTATGCTGCAAGATTAGATAAATTTTATATTTCAAACAACTCAAGGAATAGAGTCTGTAATGCCAATATTATCCATAATATCATTTCAGATCATAAAATGATTACAATAGATTGTATATTGTCAAAACAACAAAAAGTGGGTTCATACTGGCATTTTAACAAGAAGCTGATACAAGATGCTGTTTTTTGTGCAAATTTTAATTTATTTTTGCAGACATGGCAGACGCATAAACATGATTTTAGAGATGTCATACAGTGGTGTCATACAGTGGTACAGTGGGTTAATTTAACCCAAATTAAAGTTTTCTGCCAACAATATACTTGTTATTCCTCAAAAAGAATGGGAAATAGGATTTAAGAACTTGAAAATGAGATTCTTGAAATTGAAAATAAAATGTTGGAAAGACGTGAGAATCAATTACAAAATGTTATATGTGAAAAAAAAACTACAGTTAGAAAACTTATTACATGAAAAAGTAAAGGGAGCTCTTGTCAGAGCTCGGTTTTCTCATATTAGAGATATTGATGGACCAACAACGTTCTTTTTTAATTTAGAACGAAAAGTGTGTCAAGAGAAACAAATGCTGTGTTTAAGGAATGATAGTGATGATTTATTTCATGATCTATCTGAAATGAGTAAATGTGTTGTTGATTTTTATTCTAAGCTGTATGACATGGAAATTACGGACTTGGATAGTAAAACTGAACTTTTTGACTTAATCCCAAAACTTACACCAGAGCATAAGGAAGATTTGGATTGTATTTTAAGCTTTCAAGAAGTAACCAAAGCCGTACAAGAATTATCAATAGGAAAATCCCCTGGATTAGATGGTCTTCCCTCTGAATTTTTTAAACAGTTTTGGGCAATTATTGGGAAAGATTACTATGAAATGATTTTATTTTCAATACAAACTGGAGTTTTGCCTACTAGTTGCAGAAGAGCAATTCTTTCTCTGCTACCAAAAAAAGGTGATCTCACTTTGCTTAAAAATTGGAGGCCTGTAGCGTTATTGACAACCGATTATAAGATTTTCTCAAAGTGTATCTCTAATAGATTGAATGAATATATGGGCGTATTAATTCATAAATACCAGTTATATTGCATAAAAAACAGGTGCATTAGAGATAATTTATTTCTAATAAGAGACGTGATCGATTATTCAATGTCCAACAATATTGATTTAGGAATATTATCCCTAGATCAAGAAAAGGCTTTCGACAGAGTGGATCATTCTTATCTGTTTGATGTTTTAAGTGAATATGGTTTTGGGAATGTTTTTATTTCATGGATTAGATTACTTTATGGAAAAGCTAAATGCATGGTGAAAGTGCCTGGAGGGTTAAGCATGCCTATTAAAGTCAGAAGGGGGATAAGGCAGGGTTGCCCTCTTTCGGGCCAGCTCTACACTTTAGTGATCGAACCACTATTGTGTAAATTAAGAACTTCTTTAAAAGGTTTACATATTGAAGGATCATTTAATAAACCAATGAAACTTTCTGCTTATGCTGATTACCTCACTGTGATAATCAAGGATGAAGAAGATATACAAAGTATATTAAGTTGTATTCAGTGCTATGAAAAGGCTTCTTCGTCCAAAATAAACTGGGGGAAAAGCGAAGCCCTATGGTGCGGAACCTCAGGCTCCATACCAGCATTGCCTGGAAATGTTGAATGGAGTAGAGATGGTTTAAATTTTTTTAGGTTCAGAATTGTGTAAGATTAAAAATTGGGATGGAATAATAGAAAAGACGTGTGTGCGTTTGTCCAAATGGAAATGGCTACTTCCTTGACTATCGTACAGAGGAAGAGTCTTGATCGTGAATAATCTTATTGCAACTTCATTGTGGCATAAAATGGCCGTTTTCTGGAAAAGGATGGGTGGATAGCACCAGAAAGTATTGTGACAAATGGACTGCATTTATATAGCGCTTTCACAGACCCAATGGCCACCAAAGTGCTTTACATATTTGCCTCACATTCACCCATTCACACACTCATTCATACACAGACGGCGGTGTCAGTCATGTAAGGCGCCATCCAGCTCGTCAGGAGCAGCTGGGGTTAGGTGTCTTGCTCATGGACACCTCGACACTTGGTCAGGTGGAACCGGGGGTCGAACCACCAACCATTCGGTTTGTAGACAACCTACATGAACCACTGAGCCACTGCTGCCCCAAAGATTGGTGTGAAATCCTTGCGTTTTTCTGAGAGACTTTTAACTGAAATTGTGGCTGCTGTACCTTCTGATTTTAAATGTGCCCTGGATCAAGAGTTATCTGAACAAAATGATGATGACACTGTTAAAGACTTTCCAGAACTGGAAGTAAAAGTTGGTGTTTCGTGGCAGGAAGAGGAAGGAAAACTGCTCACTTTTAGTACTCCAGAACTGAAATCCTTTCGTGAGGTGTGCAAGAAATCCATGTATCATGTCTGTGTGAAAGTGATGCGTGTTCAAGAATTGAAACTGGTACGTGAGTCAAAATGGCAGGAGATATTTGGAACAGATTTCACACCCAAACGTAGCTGGAGAACTTTATATAAGATTCCCACTGATAAAAGAACTGGCGATTTACAGTGGAGGATTATACATGGAATAATAACCCCAAATAAGCATAAAGCTCACTTGAATTCCAGTGAAACTGATACTTGCCCTTTTTGTTCAGAGACTGAAACTATCTTTCATTTGTTTTCAGAGTGTAACAGATTAGAGCCACTTTTCCATATGTTAAAAGAGTGGTGCGATATGTTGGGTCATGTTTTTAGCCAACAAGGTTTTATTTATGGTCCTAAGTATCGTTATAAATCAAGGAATGTTGATGTTTTTTTGAATTATTTGTATGGACAAGCTAAACTAAGTATATGGTTGACAAGAAAAAAGCTAAGATTGAAGGAAAAGGTTCCATCAATATTGTTTTAACATGTAAAGGTCTGATTTCTGCTCGTTTAACGGTTGAATTTGCTTACTACAAACTTGTTGGAAAATTGGTAACATTTGAGGAAGTTTGGTGTTTAAATGGAATGTTATGCAAGATAAGTGATGGGTGTTTAGAAAAGAAGTTGTAAAATGTAATTTTTTTTTTTATTTAATTTAGTTTTTTTGTGTGTGTTTAATTGTCGAATCATGTTAATCTATTTTTTAACTGGAAATTAAAGGTCTTTGTAAAGTCAAAAAAAGCCCCCCCCCCCCCCACCCCGACAGACTTTCGCGCACGCACCAGAGGTCGTTTTTGCTAGACGGACTTTGTTAAATATTGTCACCTACATCCGAAAAAAAACGAGCACAATTTGAAATAGTCAAATTTTCATCAAGCAGTAATGAACTGGAGCTCGTCTCGTAAATGAACCGAAACTCGGCGTAGGCTGGGGCTAAATGCCTACTTTTAAACAAAATTCAAAACGAAATGATAACGTTTTAGTGTACAGTAGCCTAGTCAGGTAAGGTCAGGTTTGCCGATGTGCGTTATAGGCTATTTACTTATTCATATTTATCCCTGTGCGCCGATCGGAGACGGAGTTCACTGCTGATATTCTGGGGATACAACATAGTCAATATACTAGGGACTTTAGCCTTTAAATATCTTTGCTGCATTGGATCAGTGTTCTTTCTAGAACAGCCAAGAGCTTTCTAGCCTCGCGACAGCAGCGCCTCGCATTGCTCATAGACCTTAAAACAGTCAGCGCCGCGGATGTGGTTTCGAAAATTTATCAAAAAACGTTGGTGCGGGTGGATGGCGGACAGATGATGAGTTTTGTGATGCGGTTGCGGATGAAATAATAATAGCCCATCCGCGCATCTCTAATACGAATGGAATGTTATTATGCGTCATGGAACATTGCGCTCCTCAACTCGCGAGAGGTCGGATTTGATTCATCTTTTGATGATAAGTTTTGTTTAGAAAACCTTGAATCCATGTAAGCCACTATATCATTAGACATAATACATGTCATTAGAATCAATGAATCCATGTCATTAGACACAACGTGCACACATGTGCAGGCCAAGGTTTTTTTTTTTTTTTTTTGCGGTGATGGCGGTGACGAGATCAGATCCGCGGTTGGAGTCACGTGACCGCGGTATTGCGGTAATGCGGTAACCGTCCCAGCCCTAGTTTGGGCTCATTGACCCGGCGTCATGGCGTGAAAGTGGCGTCCGCGGTTAGTGTAGAGAAGTGCTGTGTTGCAGTGGGAGAGGTGGTTGGCCATGAAAACATAATGTCTGCCTCCAGGATGAATAATGCCACTGTGGTATTTCTCAGTACTGTCGAAAAGGCTAATGAATTAGTTGAGGCAGGAATAGTTGTTGACGATCTGTTTAACCCTGTACTTCCGCTTTCTACACCTTCAAAGAAAGTCACGCTATCTAATGTACCGCCGTTTTTAAGTGACGAGATACTAGCTACGGCTTTGTCTCGGTATGGAAAACTTGTCTCTCCCATTAAAAAGATCGCTATCGGTGGTGGGTCGCCTTTATTGAAACATGTCGTTTCATTTAGGCGATTCGTCTACATGGTAGTGAATGATGATGCTGATATGGATCTGTCTTTGCACTTTCGGGTGGATGATTATGATTACATCATTTACGTGACATCGGGAAACATGAGATGTTTTAGTTGTGGCCAAACGGGGCATTTAATACGTGCTTGTCCCGGGAAAAATTCAAATAATGTGTCAGGTGGTGGTGACGTCAGAAGTGATGTTGTTGTTAGTGCTGAAGCAGGGCCGGTTGACGAGGCTCTGGGTGGGTCAGGGACAGGTTTACACGTCTCAGAGGCTAGAAGTGATGTTGTTCCTGTGATTGCTGTAACAGAAGAATCTGCGCTTGAAAGTACAGCTTCTGGTGTTACATTAGTTGTGTCTAATGTTCAGGCTGGGAGAGCCGTTATTGAGGCGGAGAAGCATTTGAATGATGCTCTCGATGTTGAGCTGCAGCCTATTGTGGGTGACGTCATTCCAATGGAAACGGTGCAGGCAGATTTTAAAGTCCCGTTAAAGAGGAGGAAGCCTGGTAGAACTGGGACTGATAGACACGCGAAAAAATCAGATACAAGTGATTTGTTTGATGACACGGAAAGTGATAGTGCTTCATCTGATTCAAGTGTTTGTCTTTCTCACAGTGATCTTTCTGGTCATTATGAGGTTGACGATATTAAATTGTTTCTTAGAGCTACTAAGAATAAAAGGGGTGTGCGCATTAATGATTTTTTTCCTAATACAGGGCGTTTTGTTGAGAATACTAAGGCTTTTATGATGGAGGGATCCTTTACAAATAAAGAGGTCTACAGGTTAAAAAAAATAGTGAGGAAACTTAACTCTGAGTGTAGTAATGAGGACAGGGGGGAAACCTAATTCCATGACTTTTAGTGGGTCTTTTTTGTGGACATTGTTTTTCTTTTTTTTCTTTTCTTTAAGTATGTGTCACGCTAATGTTGCTACTCTAAATCTGAATGGTGCCAGAGATATGTATAAAAGAGCAGCATTATTTGAAGTAATTCATCAGAAAAAAATTGATGTTATGCTGTTACAAGAGACACATACTGATTTTAATAATGCTGCTGATTGGGCAGTGGAATGGAATGGGGTTGCTGTTCTAAGTCACAATACCACAATTAGTGGTGGAGTTGCTGTTCTCTTCGCTAAGGGTTTCAGCCCACACTCTTATCAGGTTGAAGAGGTTATTAAAGGTAGATTTTTAAAAGTAAGAGCCTTTTTCAAAAATGTTGTCTTTGTTTTTATTTGTGTGTATATACCAACTTCAGTTGTTGAGAGAATGCTTTTTTTAAGTACTTTGTCTTCTGTCTTACAAAATGTTGCTGTTGACGAGTATTTAATTTTGGGTGGTGATTTTAATTGCAGAGTCTAATCTGGACAGGAATCATGTGGAACCTCATGTACCCTCACGTCAGCGTCTTGTTCAGTTAAAAAAAACACATGAATTAATTGATATTTGGAGGCAGCTTAATGGAGAACAAAGGCAATACACTTGGTCTCATGTTCGTGGTAATACAATTTCTTTAGCAAGACTGGATAAGTTTTATGTTTTTAAACATCATGGCAGTATTGTTGAGAGCTGTTCTATTATTCCATCAGGTATTTCGGATCATAGTATGGTGCAGTGTGGTATCTGTTTAAATTCTATCAAGCCAAAGAGTGCCTATTGGCACTTAAATACCACTTTATTGGACGACAAGTGTTTTAGGGAAAGTTTTAATTTTTTTTGGAGTATGTTTAAAACTACAAAGAATTATTTTAGTACACTGCAGCAATGGTGGGACTTTGGGAAAGTCCAGATAAAGCAACTATGTCAATACTCTCAGAACGTCACTAGAGAGGTAACTCTGAGTTTGAGCTCCTTAGAGACTGATATTTTAAATTTGCAAGAATTGGCTCATTTGCCTGAGGTGGAGTCTCTTATAAAAAATAAGAAGACTCAGTTATCTGACCTTTTAGGGGTTAAAACGCAGGGTGCTCTGGTCAGGTCACGTTTTCTAAGCATAAATGAAATGGATGCACCATCAAGGTTTTTCTTTAGCTTGGAAAGGAAAAATGGGCAGAACAGAGCCGAGGTTATGCTGTTAACGCAGACGTTATGGACCAGGTAATTCATCCTGACCAGACATACTGCGTCCCCGGGAGGTCAATTTTTGATAATGTTTTTTTGATTCGTGATCTTCTTGATGTCTCTAAGAGGCTAAATTTAGATTATGGCTTAATATCATTAGATCAAGAGAAAGCCTTTGATCGCGTTGAACACATTTATTTATGGAGAGTTCTGGAAGCCTTTGGTTTTTGCAAAACATTTATAGATCAAGTGAAAGTTCTCTATAGTGATGTTCAGAGCATTATCAAGGTCAACGGTGGTTTGTGTGCTCCCTTTAAAGCCTGCAGAGGTATTAGACAGGGGTGTTCCCTTTCTGGTATGCTCTATTCTTTGGCCATAGAGCCTTTATTACAGCAAATTAGGTTGAAACTTGAAGGTATTTCTTTGCCAACGTGTAATTGTAACTTTTCATTATCAGCGTATGCTGATGATTTAGTAGTTATGATTAGTAAGCAAAGTGATGTGCAGGTTTTATTTGAATTGCTTGGAGATTTTAAAACCTTGTCTTCTGATAATGTAAATTGGAATAAGAGTGAAGCCCTTCTGATGGGAAACTGGGAAAGTGGAAAACCACAACTCCCCTCTGGTTTACAGTGGGGAAAAGAAGGATTTCGTTATTTGGGTTTTTTTCTGGGTGAGGAGACAGTAGTACAGAAAAACTGGGAAGGTTTAATTGAAAAAAGTCAAAGGACGCCTAGACAAGTGGAAGTATTTGGTTCCAAAATTGTCATATAGAGGACGCATTTTAATTGTTAACAACCTGGTGGCGTCTTCCTTATGGCATAGGTTTGCCTGTGTAGATCCTCCTTTGCAATTACTTTTAAAAATTCAGACTCTTATGGTGAACTTTTTTTGGGATAGGCTACATTGGGTTTCACAAAATGTATTGTTTTTTACCGAAGGAGGAAGGTGGCCAAGGACTAATGCATCTTCAAAGCAGAATTGCAGCCATTCGGTTGCAGTTTGTGCAAAGACTGCTGGATGGACCTTCAGATTGCAACTGGCGAGCTGTTTCATGCCTGATTCTATGGAGTTTTGCAGGTTTGGGACTGGACAAAGCACTTTTTCTAATGGATCCCCAAAAACTGGACACCTCTAAGTTGCCAATTTTTTATAGGAATACCTTTAAAGTTTGGAGTCTTTTTGTTGTTCAACGTCCAGAAAACTCACCTTCTCTTTTCTGGTTATTGGAGGAGCCTTTAATCTATGGTGCTCGGTTGGATTTAACGGACAGTTCTTTTTTTCCTGGACTCAATAGGGTGCTGGTGGGACATGACGTTATCATTCTGAGTCAGCTACTGAACATTGTAGGGGCGGATTTCAAGGATGAAGTAGCTCTAGCTCAACACTTGGGAATCAGGTCTATTCGTCTGGTTACCCAGTTGCTCATGAAATGGAAAGCTGCTCTTGAAACAACTGAAATGGAATTGTTAACAGAATATTGTGAAGGTTCTTGTGTTGCAAATCCCAAAGACTCTTTTCCTTGTTTATCTTTGTCTATAAATGTTGAAGGGATTATTTCCCCATTTTTTAAAAATTCTGCATCTCTGTGTAAAGACTTTTTTTTAAGTGCCGGTAAATCTTTGTACAGGTCTTGTGTTTTGGTGTTTAGCAAAAATGTCCTAAGTGTAAGGGTTGATACTCCCTGGCGTGATGTTTTTAAACTGGATGAAGGCGTAAAGCCTGAGTGGAGATCTTTGTATAAACCACCGTTGACCAAGAGAACAGGTGATTTGCAATGGAAGATCATTCATGGCGCTGTTGCGGTTAACGCTTTTGTTTCAGTTTTAAACCCTGAGGTTGACTCTGGATGTCCTTTTTGCTCTACTAGAGAAACCATTTTTCATGCGTTCATGAATTGTTGTAGACTACAACCTTTGTTTGAAGTTGTAAGCGATGTTTTTATGAGGTGCAATGAGACTTTTTCTCTGGAGACGTTCATTTTGGGGTACAAGTATGTGAGGAAAAAAAGTGTTGTCTGTCAGCTTCTGAATTTTGTTCTAGGCCAAGGAAAACTGGCCATTTATTTAAGTAGGAAAAAGAAAATAGAACAGAATCTAAATCAGAATATGGTTGCCTTGTTTTTTAACTTGGTGAAGTCAAGAGTTATGGTAGATTTTTTATATTATAAGTCTATTGATGATTTTGTTACATTTGAATGTATTTGGTGCTACAAGGAGGCTCTGTGCTCTGTTTTTGAGGGTGAATTGATTTTTGTGCTGTGAGTTTTTCTTTATTTTTTATTTATTTTTTACATATATACTTTGGTGTAGAAGTCTATGGTAAATACTAGGTAATGTCTTGTATACTGTATTGTAATAAGTTTAGTTAAAAATCAAAATCTCTCTCTCTCTCTCTCTCTCTCTCTCTCTCTCTCTCTCTCTCTCTCTCTCTCTCTCTCACCAGTGTGCTCTTATACTGTCTCTCCAAGCCTATTACAGGAATCAGAAAAAGGTGTAACTCATTTTGTACTTCACATACTTACTCACCGGTCATCTCCTGACTCGTTCTCCCATTACAGACTCCACTGAACCAGGCCCCCTTGCCACAGATGTTATTTTGTTTTTTTACACACAGAGCACTCGCATCGCTTATCAAATTGAGGTTAAAGCACTGGAATCACATGGGTTACTTTAATGATGTCTTTACTACCTTTCTGGGCCTTGAAAGTGGTAGCGGTGTAGGCTGTCAATAGAGGGACTGAAAGCTCTGATTTCATTTAAAATATCTTAATTTCTGTTTTGAAGCTGAACGAGGGTCTTATGGGTTTGGATCGACATGAGGGTGAGTAAATGACGACAAAATTTAATTTTTTTTGGTAAACCAACCATTTAAAGCAGGGATTTCCAAACCTGCTCCTGTGGGGCCCCAACCTACCTGGAAGTTTCTAGTGATCTTGATTATCTGGTTCAGATATGTTTAATTGGAGTTAAAGCTAAACTCAGCAGCACAGTAACCCGTAGAGCAGGATTGGACAACCCTAGTTTAAACTGTTTCCAGATTTGGTGTTTTCTGCTTTATTTACTTGTTCTTGACCTGGGATCCGTTCTTCGTACGTTGCTTAAAACATCCGAGATCAAACGAGACATCCAAGATAATATCATCGTGATCCGGCTAATTAGGTTCTTCAAACACTCCTGCCGGTTATGATTAGTATAGCTGGATTGAGTTATCTGAGATAATTGCGCGTTCATGCGCTGGTTTAAAAGGGGATATGTATCGATAATAGAACCATTGATCAGTAACGCTGCTATTGGCTGCTCACCGTGGACAAAGAGCGTGCTCAGTTTTTCTCATAGATATATATACCTATGAGTATTTCTCCACAGCAGAACTAGAGTTATTGCTTGAAGGTTATGCTGAATTTGAAATCATAATTAAACATGTGCAAAAGAAAAAAGTGTGTAAAAGCCAGGAGAGAGGGCTGGCAAAAAGTAGCAGACAAGTTTGTAGTGACCAAGTTAAATGTTTTTATCCCTTATTACAGTATATATTTTTGTATTTTAATAATTTCTAAATAATTAATAACTTTGTTCATTGTAATGTCAGAGTCACCACCCAGTACTAGAACATGAGAACAAGTAAAAGTGAAGTACTATAATAGGGATGGCTCGATACCACAATTTTGGCTTTGGTACGATACCAGAACCTAATACCTCGGTATCGATACTGAATCGATACCACAAGTAAAAAAAAAAAAAAAAAGTCTCAAAATTTAAGTGACACTTAAAAAACACTGCTTGAAACTCTCCACTACCAAATGTGCAAAGAAAGGGTATCAAAATGTAAATTAAAAATAATAATAATAATAATAATAATCAGTCAGGGAACATACAGTAGGTTAAATTTTGATTTTGGAGAGAAAAAAAAACCCTGAAATTATACAATTAAAATAGGTTAATATCTATAATGATAGATTCACATATAATAATAATAATAGAATAATGAAATGACATGTAAACCATAGCTGTCATACATCAACAGAGAATTATCAACATTTATTGCATTAATTAATCTTGGTTTGGTTACTGTTTGGGTTCATATTAGTTTAGTGCATTGCATAAAGTAATGTTAACATGCTAAACATGTATTAGTACATTTAAATTTTTAGGTCATTTAATTACTGATTGATATAGATTAATGAATGCTATAATACTGTTAGGTCAGGTTACCTAATGAATTAGGGATGCACCCAGTCCCGGCGCCATGGGCGGGCATTGGGGGGCCTGGCCCGCCCTGTGAGTCACTAGTGCCCGCCCTGAGCGAGTCTCTCCCTTCACCAACTCCACTTCAAGTCCCACCAGTCCTTGCACAATATCTTTTTTTATCAATAGGCTACTGTTATCAAAAGTTATCCTTTTTTTATACATAACTCCTGAATAAAAATAAAAATGCGTTTGGTCTGATTTTTTTTAAATTGTAAACGGATTGATTGGTTTGTCGATAGTGAGCGCGGAAAGGCATGTGATAGCGGTCTTATTAAGCGAGTCTTTGAGTCATTCATTCAAATGTTTCGTTCAAACGCCATAGAGAAATGCACATTTCATACGGATTACATGAGCAGGGAGCAGTCTATAGTCGGTTTTCTTTCGTTTTGAATTGTTCCGTTTAAAAGTAGACATGTCTGTGAGGCGAGTAGGCGACCTTATATACACTGAGTTTCGGTTCAATTGCGACGAGCTCCAGTTCACGCGCTGGCGCCTCCGGTTCGTCATTATCGTCTGCTATATTTACTTCTTATTTATTAAATCCAGTCAATTGGTTGATGAAACATTGATTAAAATTAAGGTACAATTAATACAAAACGAAATTCACTTTAAAGAAAGGTTTTGCTTTCTGTTTGATGTCTCTGTGAAAGTTTTAAAGCATCTTTTAGTGCCGCTTTCAGAGCGCTCACGTCCGTAACATTGTTTTTTCCTCATAAATGCGAACATGAAAAATAAAATGAAATGAATATTTTATGCTCTGTGGAGACTACTGTTAGCCTACTCATAATTTGTATTCTGAATACCTAATACGTTGTATTACTTTGAATGAGTGTTTATGCTTTGAGGTTTTTAAATAAGCTTGATATGTGTTTGGGAAGATGTTTATGTTTTGTTGACATGTCGAGTGTTTTCGGTATTATATTTCGTTTTTTGGCTAAACAGCACACGACTTTAATTAAGTAACGTTAGCCATTCTGTTTGTGCTGCGTGATTTAAAGAAAAGTGCGCTCTTGCTCACACGATCAGCATGGTGATCTTGTGTTTTCTCGTAAATAAAAGCTCAAGGGTTTATTTCTTACAAGTGAAGAAATTAGGACAAAAGTAGTGTAATTTTCCTATTCTATAACTTAATATAAAATACAATGTAATGTAGATTGAGACTATAATTAACAAGATGTTTGAGCCCTCTTTAGGTACAAGTCAATGCTTTTTCTTTGTTCAATGTGCACAGTTCATGGGTCGAAGCCGGTTGAAGCTCTTAATTTTGAGCTCTCAATGTGCCCCAGATTGATGCATTTAAACTTAAAATGTACAATATTTTCTTGCGGGGGAGAATGCCCCCGAACCCCCCTCGGGACAGAGGTCCACACAACATGCCCAATTTTTTTTTTAAATAATAATTCACAGCACCCACTGATCACAATTACTTCCAGCAGCCCTGAAAACACCTCTCAAACCTACTTAAAAAAATTGTTTATGACGGACGAAATTTGCGGAGGCAGTGTGTAAACGTGATTGACACAACTTGAGGTCGTAGCCTATTTTATATGTGAGAATTTTGGACTGCAAGATCGAACCTTTAGCGTCAGTAGCCTATTATATAATTATGCTATATCGATCATTGCATAGTATCATAATCGATTCTGTTATGATGCAATGAGGTTGTTTTCATTTGTGCCCCCCTGAAAAAAAAATGAATGCCCGTCCGTGAATTTGTGTCTGGCGCCGGGTCTGGATGCACCGAATGTTCGGCAACCGAAATTATTCGGCCGAAAATAGCAAAAAAAGCACTTTCGGTGTTCGGCCGAATAAGTAAAAAGACCGAATAAATTTGACCGAACAATGACGTTTTTGATGACGCGATCAAATAGTAACCAGCGTAGAGTGAGGCGCGCGCTTTATAAATACAGCAAACATGCCCCCTCTCCCCCTTTGAGCAGATAACAAAAGAGAAGCTCATCTGATGCATCTGTGGCAGACGTTATACCCTTACTTGCAGCACTAAAGCGTCTTTTAACCCTCTGTAGTTGACAAACGCGCCGCCGCGTTTTGCTGGATTTTTTTCACATAGCAGCAAAATAGACTTAAATACTCCGTCATTTAAGGTCACTTAAATGCAGACTTAAGAAATATGAAAAAACAAACTGTTAAATGTCTACTTGTGTCCACTTACAATCGAAATAAAACTGTGCTTTTGTAAAATAAAGAAAATAAACAGGGTGTGCTTTCTGCCTCTCCGTCTCAGTTTTTTCCTGGAGCACGTCTCTAAACTTAAAACTAGTCACACAGGCAAAGGCAATATATCTTTAATTGTCTACTTTTAAATGATCTAATTCTAAACGAAAACAAATATTCTCTGTTTATGTAATGAAAAGAGAGAGATGTCAGTCGTTCTCATGGCAACTCCTTATCTGCTGAATCGCCACGGAGAGCGCGCGCTATATTGAAACCCAAATGATCTGAGGCAATCCATGCAAACCTGTCAACGCCCACGATAAAGTGTATGTAAACCGCAAAAGTAGGCTTATGTCTAGGACAGTTATTCATTTGTTGTGGGTAATTTTTTTTTGGGCACTTTTCAATGCACTTTTTTGGTTACATTCTTTCAGCAGTCAGTTATAGGCCTTACATAGGCTATTCAAGAAGGGGGGCTTCAAAGATGGCCAAATAAAAATATATTTTTTATTTTACTAATTTATATATTGTAAGTTATATTGTGCTTTGTTTAAATAACAAAAAAAAATCAGTGTTAAATAAATTGTATTTTTGCAATTTGATTTTTTTCTCTGAAAAGCAAGACAAAATAGTAAAAAAGCTTATTTTTACTATTTAATTAAATACAATGGTGAAAAAATTGGCAAAATAAATGGAAAAAATGTGAAACACCGCGTTCGGTGTTCGGCCAAGCGTTTCATTATTATTCGGCTTCGGCCAAGAATTTTCATTTCGGTGCATCCCTATAATGAATGTTGACAAATGTAGCTTAATTGTAATCTCTCTCTCTCTCTCTCTCTCTCTCTCTCTCTCTCTCTCTCTATCTCTCTCTCTCTCTCTCTCTCTCTCTCTCTCTCTCTCTCCACAGCGGCACTAATATGCCATTCATTTTACTATCACTAATACTAAAATTAATATTATTAAAATTTTTATTTTCAAATTCAAATTCAATTAATGTTTGTTTGAAAGTGCAAAAATGATGAGACCTAAACTTAATTGGTTCTAGCGTGTCATGCAAGCAGATTTGAGCTTTCGTGTTTACCGTATCATATATAATTGATAAGCTCTTATGTATGTGCGCTGTTCAGTGTTCAATAAAAGTCTAAATTAAATCAGTTGAATGATGGACTAACCTGTCGATCTCTGAACTTTTTGAACAAGTCATCTGACGATTCAAATGCTTAGGCAGATTTGATGCGTTGCCTCCCCGTTTGCAGAGTGGTGCATTGAGATCTGTTTCTTTACTTTTCTCATTACTTTTGTAGGCAAAGTAATGCCTTATTTCACTCATACTGCTCTCTCTATTTATTAATTTCGGGCGTGTAGAAATTCGAATAAGCTTCGTTTGATCCATCGTGTTCCTCTGTTGTCACGTTTGCCGGTTTCGCATGACCCGCGTCAGTTTAGGTAGCGCACTGCCGCCTAGCGGTGAACTTCGAAACAGCAGCGCATCAAATACCGAATTGAACAAAATTATGATATTGTACCGTTTGAAATATAATATATACCGGTATTTTGGCAGTACCGGTATACCGCGCATCCCTACTGTAAGTGCATAAATAACCTTACTTAATTTACACTTGAGTACCTATTATTTCTGAATGCAATATGAGTTGCAGGAGTCCACATCTACAGAAGAGTCTGCACAAAGCAGTGATGCAGAGGTGGCCAGTGTTGTACTTTTCCTTTTCATTTTTGTTACATAAGGCATGTGTTGACAGGTTTACCCCAACCTACCCCTAGAAAATAAAGTAGCCTATTTTGAAAAAAAATTGACAACTTAAAGAAAAAAAATGGCATAGAGTTGCTTCAAAGGAACTTCAGAGCAAGTGCTAATATATTATTTCACACAGAGTACTATTGCTGACCTTATATCTCTTATTGCAGGCAAAAAATGACTTGATCACTGGCTTTTCTTTACAAAGAACAATTAAAATAAAACTCAAAGAACTAAGCATATTTGTCTTTAATTAAACATTTAATGAAATGTTTTATATTTTTTCTGATGGTGGCAATGTTGTGTAATATGGCACATGCAATGTCACAGGCCCTGTCAGGTGCAACCCTCAGACACTGAAATCTTCCCTTTAATTGGCCAGAGTTCATTTCATTGTGTGCCGTTGTCCTGGCTAGAGCTGCATTGTAACTGGTCTGGGGTTTTGGGTCAGGGAGTGGGGTCATAAAACACCTGTCTCCAAGCAGGATCCTGTTGTAATCACCTGTTTAATGGGAAAATGCAGTTCTGTTAGGATGAGCATAAGTGTATGTAATACAGTGAACTTGATATTTATAATTTTCCTTACCACGTTCAAATAATGTGCATAAATGTGAATCTCTGAAAATTCATGCACAGATCCTGGCCATTTTGCTTCCACATTTGTGATATGGAACATAGTCACACACCATCTAAGATATTTTAGTCAGTTAACTGCCTTTTTTAAATTTGATATAATATTACTAATCTGTAATATTAAGAATCGTAATAGTAACTTGGCTGCTCATTTACATTGTGATCCTGAGTCCACTTTCTGTTCACAAAATCCCCTTCATTGAGGCCTTGATGGGAACATGTGTGGAGTCTATGGTCTATGGCACCAATCACTTTAGGGAAGCCTGAGGGACATATACTGTAAGTCATATTAATCGGCATGGTCATGATTGCATGATCTTCATTAAAAACTATAATGTACTTGCGTTGGCAAAAAACAAAACAAAAAAAACCTGCTTTAGGCTACAATCTTTGGTGGCTTTCAAATGCCACAAAAAAAACTAAAAACTGCTTGAGCGCCAGGTAAACTTTTCGAATGGCACGACAGCCAGCACTTTTCATCAAGTTCTCCGCATCTCCAATGTGTAAAGGAAAGAGCCACTCGCAAATAAGTTTAGGGCAATGCAAACATTTTGTGCTGTTATTAAAGCCCGACTCTGACAATTCGAACATTAATGTGCGTTTCCAACAAAATAATAATGTATAAACGACACCCTCACGATCGTTTCACGAGAAAAAAATATATATCTCAGAAAGTATCCTACACTATCGCGCTGCGCTAAAGGACTTCCCGTATCAGCTCCGCTTATGAAGCCGCGATCTAATCCTGTTAACATGAAATAAGCCTGCTCGCGAGCAAGTTCAAGTTTAAGCACCTGTTGCTATGACAGCAAGTCCAGGATGAGCATCGAAGAACCAAACAATCCAAGATCATGCCAAATCGCCAACAATCAAATCCAGCTAACTGAGTTAGCGACGTACTAAGAACGGGCCCCGGATGTTGTTCTGAACAGCTTCAGTTCGTCTGTTAAAGTCACTAATGTTCTGCTGATGTAAATCACTGTTAATAAATCAGAGATGATTAAATGAGCAGCTGATGGAGTTTATCAGATCTGAGTTTTACATTTAACATTCAGACCCCTTCTCCCTCACGCATTTCATTTTCCCTTGATGAATCTTCAAACCCCTGACTGTTGTCACCTTGCTCCAGCCACAGACACAAGCTTGGAGTTCAATGACTTTGCTAACTGCAGAACCTGAACTAGTCTTTTGTGAAGTTTTGTGAATGTTCACCTGAGATTTGGAGCCGATTCCAGGGAAGAGAAAATGACTTTAGAAAGATCATTAATTTATTTTTACACAGATTGGTAGCAACATTAAGAGGTAATAAATAACATCATAATAAACCTAAATCAATCATAATCTGCCCCATGCCAAACCGTGGCTGATTATTGATATATTTTCATCCAGACTGTAAGAGTTGTTCACAGATTGAGTTTCAAACACCATTAAAAAAGTGATTTCAGTGCATGTTTTCAGTGTGTTGTTAATGCATCACATCTAATCAAGTTTGTGATATAGAGGATTTAATGGCGTGATGTCACAGTTTCACACTCACTCACACAGATTTGGACAATGTTTTTTCATATGAACAGTAGATTCAGCAAGTGAGTGAAACTCTTCCCGCATGAAGAACTGAAGCGGCTTCTCTCCAGTGTGACCTCTCGTGACCTTTCAGGGATTTCCAGCAGGAGAAACTCTTTCCACAGTCAAAGCACATATAAGGCCTCACATCGGTGTGAATACACTCGTGCTCTTTTAAATTCTGCACTCGTGAAAAACCCTTTCCAAAAGTGAGGCTTCACATCAGCGTGAACTTTCAGCGTCTTCTTAAACTCGACTCCACAGCAAATGTTTTATCACTGATCACACATGAAGGATCTCAGTCCCGAGTGAGAGGTCCGGTGATCTTCGAGAAGCTTCTGGATGTGTAAGTCTTTCCACACAGAGAACATGTGAACGGTTTCTGTCCAGAGTGAATCCTCATGTGAACATTCATGTGTCCTTTATGAGTGAAACTCTTCCCACACGGATCACCGCTGAACGCCGTCAGTCCCGAGTGGATTCTCATGTGTGTGTTTAAGCTTCTTCTCTTAAAGGGGACATATCATGCTTTTAAATCGTTCCTTTTTACATATAAATCATACATTTGTGGTCTATATGAAGCAGAACTGCAATGCTTGGGTCTGAATTCCTCATTATTATAGCTCCACAGGCCCCTTTTTTACCCCTTTTCTGATGTGCGTCTGAGAGCAACTCGTTTTGGTGCGGTCTCTTTAAATGCAAATGAGACACTTCATACCCCGCCCCCTCTCCAGGTCGCAGAGGTGACACTCGGTTCAACTCCACCCCGTTCGGCCATTTTTCTAGTTTGATAGCAGAGATACGATTATCTAGTGGCACAGAAACTTTTTATTCACATGTTATTAACAAAATGTCAACAATGGAAGACTTGTCCATCAAGCCTTACATGTTCGAGCCAGAGTCGGACCCGGACCGAGATGAAAATGAAGACGACGAGCCTGCTAACCTGTACTTTTGACATGAGGTAGAGTTTTCATAGAAAGCTGTGTCCCAACTGAGCACATCTGGGGTTTTGTTTGACAGCCTTTGTCAGCAAATGTTGGTCTGTGCCTTGTTGGTTTAGCCCTGTAAATAAGTGAAAGTCGATTATTTCTCTTGTTAAAACAAGCACACTAACAAGACAAATGACTACGGCCTAATCTTATCACTAAAAATCTGTATTGATAATATGCTACGTTTAGAAAAGCATCAGAAAATACAGCAGCTAAATGACCATTGTCATGATGAAACTCAACAACAGTAATACTGCTACAGACGTGTACTTAAAAAAAAAAAGACAGACAAAGGTACTGCTAAACCATGACCACCGTGTGTTTTGAGAAAGTAAAGTACTTTATTTTTATTAACGTTATTTACAACTTACCGAAGTGCTCTGTTCGTCGTCTCCAAAGATAGAAGGAATTGCCCCCTCAATCAGACGAAGTCTATCGGCAAATCCTTCTTTATACTGGCGGAGATTGCTGAAGTAACTTAGTTATCCTTGAAGTGCTTCGCGCACACAAAAATGACTGTACCCACAGATGTGGGAACATTTCCGTGAAAAATAAAACTCAACCAGGCACTTCGAAGAGGTTCTGATGCTGGGAGACGGTTTAATGAAGCGTGTGGGTTACTACATCCAACAACCGAACATTTTGACTAACCCTCTCGTAACTTCTGCATCCTTGAGCTTGGACTACAAAATCGCAGCGAGAAATAATAATGGCGGATTGCTCGAAGTGTTGGGCCGGGACTCAATGTCCTTATTTGGCAGTTCCAAAAACCTCATAGAGAATAGAAAAATCGGAACAGGTTGAAAAATATGAGCAAAACAGAATTTAAAGATATCAAAGAAGTACCTGAAGAGACTAATTTCAAATTTTCTGTACTTTAAACACTCCAAATATACAAAAAACTGCATTTACGGGCTAAAAAATTGGATTTAGCATGATATGTCCCCTTTAATAAAACTCTTCACACTGAGAGCCGCTGAAAGATCCTTTAACGCCAGTTTTTACAGTTTGTTTTTGTGTCAAATTATTTTCAGTCTGTGAAATTACACCGTTTCATCTTCATCTGTGAAATAATGAGGTTTGTTTTTTTAAACTGATGGTGTTTGTCTTCATTCACTTCTATTGGGTCTAAAATTAACATATCATTATCAAGATTTATGTAAAGGACAAATGTGAAACAAAAAGAATGCAAGTTAGCCTCAATTTAGCACAAAATTTGTGACCATTTTGTACGCATATGCTCCAGAAATGTAACCCTTGTGTTTACGTTTTTTGTATTTTTCTGTTTTTTATTTTAAATAATTTTGCCTGTGTTAATGCCAATTGCATAATTTTTGGCACAAGTGTGTATTTTTATTTGAATTGTAGTATTTCACCCTCATTTCCTTTAATAAATTTATTTTACACTAGCAACACAAAATAGTTCCTCTCAGGATCTTAAGGACAAAAATGTCCCAATTGAAACCCATTAAAGCTGCAATTTTTAATCACTGGGCCATTTAACTATAAAATTATGCACTCTTTGTTAATAGGCTTTCATTCTGTTGACAAGGCTTCAAAATTTTAATTTTTACTATGTTTTATCAGATGCTGCCATTTTCTCAGGTTTGGCCTATAAAGCAAATATTCACTTTATTCCTGTTTTCTGCTTTGCATATTATAGAGGCAATTGGATAAATTATGCAGCGATAAGTGTGTGTGTGTGTGTGTGTGTGTGTGTGTGTGTGTGTGTGTGTGTGTGTGTGTGTGTGTGTGTGTGTGTGTGTGTGTAAGCAGCGGCTTGGGTCAGTGTATTAATTATATTAATTATCATGTAAAATATAAATATCAAATGTTTGGTCAAACTCTGAATTAATCCGAATCAGAGTTTTAAAACGAAATTATTCCTTTAGTTAATGTCCGATTTAGATTTACACGCGTAAAAGTCAGCTCGTGCTGACTGGATGATCACATGACAAATTTGTGAAGGTTATGAATTGTTTTGAGCAATATTTTATGTAATAAATGGATGAAACCTGATAGACAAAATGTAACACAATATGAGCAACTGAAGAATTAGTTATTTCAGAAATACCATACAATAAAGGCATTTTGATTTCAAGAGTGTTTGTTTGTTTGGAACCCTGCAGAGAGATGAAGATACAGAGGAACAAACAGGTCTGTGTTTTCCTTCATTCTCAATCTCTTTAATGACTGATGAGGAACATTAAGATGAAAACTCATATAGTAACATTACATATAAAACTAGATTTACAGAGCTTGAAATTAACTTTTTTACGTGGTAGCACTGGTGCTTTCAGCTTCAGAAAGTTAGGAGCACTAACTCTGAAAATGCTAGAAAATCAAAGCCATAAATGTAAATAAGCTGTTCCAGATTTGAGGTTGATGTGATTAAGTGTTTGTTTGGGTCAGTGACAGATTTTCAACATTAGATGCAGTGAAACTCTCTGGGACACAGCGGCTGGATTTGGGATTTGCAGTAGTTTTTCTCTCAAATATTACACACCCACACACAATTTTCTTATAACATACACACAAACCGCACTGTGACATCCATACCAACACACACACACACACACACACACACACACACACACACACACACACACACACACACACACACACACGAGTGCATGTGCTACATTTAATATGAGCTACATTAGTTTTCAGGTTCCAAATTAAAATACTGTTTGTAGTATAAAAAAGCTTCACCAAAGTGATGAATGTTGCTGTCATTAACTAAATTAAACGGAATAAAGTTGAAATAAAGTGCGTTGCTGCCATCTCGTGGTTTAAAGTGACACTACGTCACTAAAGATCTGATTCTCTTTGAACGAATCTCTCACATAGCCTAATGTTTTATGTAAATGTATACTTTTCGAACATTTTAGATTACATTATATGTAGTCGGCTGTTTCTAAAGATCCTTTTAGATTAATACGTGTCTATTATGTCTTGATAAACTTTCCAGTAGTTTCCATGTACACCACACGATGACGCATCACACACAGGTTCAGTGCAACGAATGATGTGAAAATATGTTTCTAAACGATTTATTTATACGAGTTCACTTTCCTCATATTTTTTGAACATACATAGCTCAATGACGTAATTGATATTTAAAAGAGCGGAGCACAACCTAACACTTTTTGACTTTCTCAGTTTATGTAAACAGGGTTCAGAGTATTTATTTTTCCCACATTATGTCTGGTACAATTATGTGGTTTCGACAAATCTCTTATGTGGGACACGCATGTTAATTGTGTGAAATAAGTTTAATCTCCAATATGTTATGTAACAGCTGAGATGTTGTTTAAAGCTTCGCTGACAGCAGAACACACTCGCAGGATTTAAACCCGCAGTTGTTCAGGCGGGGCATGTTGTCACACTGCGTTACAATGAGCCTCTATTAGAACTGTGCTATTCTATTCTATACTTTTAGGAATTTTATTGACAAAAAATGAGGGAAAAGGAGAATACAGACTGAGTCAATGTTCAGAAATTATTAATTATTATTATTGAACTATGTTGTATAGCTGTGTTTTCCGGTGTGTTCATTCAACTAAAAAAAAAAAAAAAAAAAAATATATATATATATATATATATATATATATATATATATATATATATATATATATATATATATTATTTATTTTTTTTATTATAAAAATGCCATTATTTTATATGAAAAAGTTAATAATTGTATTTTATTGAGAAAATATTTGATTTTGTCTTGTATATTTTTTTGATCAGATCAGATCAAAAGCTGTCATATGTTATGTTATGAACCCCACCTATGGGGCATGTTGTCACATTTCTCTTCCATTCTTTCAGGCTATATCAAGAAAGGAAGTATACAATAATAAAACAAAACCATATCATTAGACATGTGAAATTGATGTGGGAAAAAATAAATACTCTGAACCCGAAGTAGATTTACACAAACTGAGTTAGTCAAAGCGTTAGGTTGTGTCCCGCTCTCCACTAAATGTGATAAGATATTGTCCACTTGATATTAATCTTTCTGTGAAATCTAAATCAAAGATACTGTATATTGTTTGAACTGCTATGAAAATGATTATCACACCAGTTTATGAATATTTAGTGTAGTTTTTAATCTATCAGATTCTGTTGAAATACTGGCTATTGAGTCCATTATAAATTTCCCTATAGGGACAATAAAGTATATTTCATATTTCAAATAGTTATTCTCACTATTTTCCATGTCCTGAAGACTAGGGCTGTATTGAACATTTTAATTATTGTCTAGGGGGGAAAAAAAATATTCTTTAAAATCCTTAGGCCTATATAAGTATTTACAACAAAGCCTAAGATCTGCCCACAACCATAAGACTAAATACAAATAAATAAAATAAATAAATATGACAATAAATTAAATTAAAACTTTGACCAAAACAATATATAGAAGGAGGTTTTAGCCGGTGCTAAAGATACAATCTATAGATATAATATATAGATCTGAGACAAATTCTCGGCCGTTTATAATTCCATAAGAATTGAGTTACTGCTGTACAAAGCTCTTTAGAGTGATCAATAGGTGATGCCAGAGGTAAAGTTGAAAATAAAAAGCTCAGAATTGTAAATCTTCATCTTAATAGTGTCCATCATGAAGAGTCGAGTGGAGACCAACACAGGAGATTACTCATTCTATCAAGAAGAGACTCCTAGTTCACTTAGAAATGCCAGTGTCATGAGTCTGGTATCCTTCTAGCTCCCTCTTCTGGTTACACACACACATTACCTCACGCACCTTAAGTCACCCTCAGCTGTTTCTAGTTATACCCTCGTCACACTCATTCTCTCACACCTGTTCTCTCTTTTCCCTAATTGTCTGTGCTATTTCCTGCTCTCCCTTTTCCCTGTTTCTTTGCCAGATTATTCCGTTCTCTACTCATGCAAGAGGCGTCTTTTGACCTGGTGTATCTGTCCTGTCCGAGTCCTGTCCTGTCTGAGTTTGATCCGTCATCCAGCCTGCTCAGGTCTATATCTGTTTGTTCCATACTAACCCCTGCTCTACACTCTGTCCAGCCCGCCTGCTGCAGACGAACGTCCTGAGCTTTCTTCTCTGCGGACTAGTAGAACGCTCATTCTCGAGGGGTCAGAGAAGAGCGCCCGCTGGACCCTGTTCTCTGACTGTGTGCCGTTGTCTACTTTAAGAAGAGACTTTCTCATTTTTGTTTTTGGAGCGCCAGCATCTACGGCTGCCTTTCTGTTGTTTATCTCAAAGTATATTTCTGTTGGACTGAATTCACTCTCACAATTAAAGAGACTGTTATCGGCAATTCGCTTTTGGTTCTTACCTTTTCTCATAACAGAATAATCTGGCCAGCCATGGACCCAGCAAACACGAGCCCGATTCACACAGCCGTTGAACTGCAAGGTGCTATGCTCGGCAAGCATGATGAGGAGATAACCGCTGCACGACACGCGGTTTAGACGCTGTTTGCCCAACTCACTGATCTGTCTCTACAGGTCCACCAGCTCAGGAGGGATCCTCCTGTTCCTTCAAGATCATCGGAAGCCCCAGAACCCAGAATAAACAACCCCCCGTGCTATGCCGGTGAGCCCACTCAGTGTCGCTCGTTTCTCACGCAGTGTGAGGTTGTTTTCTCCCTTCAGCCGACTACTTATTCGAGAGAGCGAGCCCGGGTAGCTTACGTCATCTCTCTCTTGACCGGGCGCGCTCGTGAGTGGGGCACCGCCGCCTGGGAGGCTGAGGTAGAGTTCACCACCTGTTTTGATTTATTCAAGGAAGAGATGATACGTGTGTTCGACCGTTCTGCTCATGGAGAAGAGGCGTCTCGCGTTCTTTCATCCCTTCGCCAGGGCAGACGGACTGTTGTGGATTATTCCATTGAGTTCCGCACCCTGTCAACCACCTGTGGATGGAATGAGCCAGCTCTTGTCGCACGTTTCCTAGAGGGGCTGAGTGCAAACGTCAAGGACGAGGTAATCGCCCGCGAACTATCCACCCGTCTTAATCCTCTCATCGAGTTAGCCATTCGTGTCGAGAGGCGGTTTGACCTCCGCCGTCGCACAAGAGGATTGGATTCCTTCACTCAACCGGCTGTTTCAACTATCTCCGCTCCTCTTTCTACCAACCCAGATCCAGAGCCTATGCAACTTGGTGGTCTCCAAATTTCTGCCAAGGAGAGGGAACGCCGTGTCATCAATCGACTTTGCACGTATTGCGGGGCGGCCAACCATTATGTTTCTGCATGTCCAGTAAAAGCCGGCGCTTGCCAGTAGAGGAGGGATTACTGACGAGCGCTACCTCTCTGATCTCTCCATCGAAGTCATGCACCATCATTCCTGTAGTCCTGCACTGGTCTGACTTTTCCATTTCTTGTAACGCTTTGATAGACTCTGGTGCTGAAGGGAACTTCCTTGACGAGACTTGGGCACTTAAAAAAGGTATTCCCCTGAAGAGACGCGATGAGACCACTCCCCTTTTTGCCCTAGATGGTAGTTCCCTTCCTGAGGTTCATCTGCGGTCCATCCCCTTATCTCTCACTGTGTCAGACAACCACCATGAGACTCTTTCCTTTTTAATTTTTCACTCCCCTTATTCCCCAGTAGTACTAGGACACCCTTGGCTAGTTAAACACAACCCTCACATTAACTGGTCAAATAATAGTATCCTCTCATGGAACCTGTCTTGTCATGTCGAATGTTTATTGTCTGCTAATCCTCCTGTTTCCCCCGTCTCTGTGTTTCAGGAGGAGCCGGGTGATTTGACTGGGGTCCCGGAGGAGTACCGCGATTTGCGGGCGGTTTTCAGTCGTTCCAGGGCCACTTCTTTCCCTCCTCACCGTCCCTATGATTGCAGTATTGATCTTCTTCCCGATACCACGCCACTCCGCTGCAGGCTTTTTTCCTTGTCTGCTCCCGAGCGCGACGCGTTAGAGAAATATCTTTCCGAGTCCCTCCTCGCTGGTACCATAGTTGCTTCCTCCTCTCCAGCCGGCGCAGGGTTTTTCTTTGTTAAAAAGAAGGACGGCTCTTTGCGCCCCTGTATAGACTATAGGGGTCTCAATGACATTACCGTTAAGAATCGCTATCCCTTGCCGCTAATGTCATCCGCCTTTGAGTTGTTACAGGGGGCAAAGGTCTTCACTAAATTGGATCTGCGCAACGCGTACCACCTTATTCGCATCAAACAGGGAGATGAATGGAAGATTGCGTTTAATACTCCATTAGGTCACTTCGAATATCGGGTTCTTCCGTTCGGGCTGGTAAACGCTCCCGCTGTCTTTCAAGCCTTAATTAATGACGTCCTAAGAGATATGCTTAATGTCTTCGTCTTTGTGTATCTTGACGACATTTTGATCTTCTCCCCCTCTCTCCAGGTTCACGTACAGCACGTACGCCTAGTCCTTCAGCGCCTTTTAGAGAATCGTCTCTTTGTTAAGGCGGAGAAATGTACCTTTCACGAACGATCAGTCACCTTTCTCGGTTCTGTAATTTCAGCAGAGGGCATTGGTATGGATCCCACTAAGGTGCAGGCGGTCACCGATTGGCCAGTCCCTGATTCTCGTGTTGTGCTTCAGCGCTTTCTTGGCTTTGCTAATTTCTATCGCCGTTTCATATGTAACTTTAGTCAAGTAGCTGCACCCCTTACAGCCCTCACTTCTGTCAAGTCGCGCTTTAAATGGTCAGAGTCTGCTCAAGAGGCTTTCAATCATTTAAAGTCCCTATTTACTTCCGCCCCCATTCTTGTGACACCAGACATTACTAGACAATTCATAGTCGAGGTTGACGCTTCTGAGGTGGGCGTCGGAGCCATCCTTTCCCAGCGCGTTCCTGCGGACGACAAGGTTCACCCCTGCGCGTTCTTTTCACACCGTCTCTTGCCCGCGGAACGCAACTACGATGTTGGTAATCGGGAACTACTCGCCATCCGTTTGGCCTTGGGAGAGTGGCGACAGTGGTTAGAGGGGTAACCACCGTTCCATTTGTTGTCTGGACTGACCATAGAAACCTAGAGTACATCCGCTCCGCTAAGCGTCTAAACGCTCGTCAGGCTCGCTGGGCTTTGTTTTTTGGTCGTTTTGATTTCCCTATTTCTTACCGCCCAGGTTCTAAGAACATAAAACCTGACTCTCTCTCTCGTCTCTTCGATCCCACAGATGTACCCTCGACTCCCGAGGTGATCGTTTCGCCAGGTCGAGTTATTGGTGCTGGTATCTGGGGAATCGAGAGACTAGTTAAGCGCGCTCTGTCCCGCTCCATCGCTCCGCGTAACGTTCCTAGGAATCTTCTTTTTGTACCTGTTACTGCGCGTATGGCGGTACTTCAGTGGGATCACTCATCTAAATTGACTGTTCATCCCGGCGTTAGGGGCACACTCTCAACCGTTCGTCAACGATTTTGGTGGCCCACTCTCGAACGAGATGCACAACGCTTTATTGCCTCGTGCACCGTTTGCGCACAGACTAAGTCTAGTAATTCCCCACCAGCTGGTCTCCTTAGACCTCTCCCTATTCCGTCTCGTCCATGGTCTCATGTCGCTCTGGACTTTATTACTGGTCTTCCCTCGTCGGCTGATAATACCGTCATCCTGACTGTCGTAGATCGTTTTTCCAAAGCCGCTCACTTTATTCCTCTCGCTAAACTTCCCTCTGCCAAAGAAACGGCCCAGATTATGGTCACTCACGTTTTCAAGATTCACGGTCTCCCTTCAGACGTCATTTCGGATAGGGGACGTCAATTCACATCACAGTTCTGGAGGGAATTTTGTCATTTAATTGGTGCGTCCGTCAGCCTCTCATCTGGTTTTCATCCCAGACTAACGGTCAGGCTGAACGCACCAACCAGATCGTCGGTCGTCTTCTGCGTAGCTTAGCCTTTCGCAACCCCTCAACTTGGGCTGACCTGCCCTGGGCCGAGTATGCCCATAATTCTCTGCCGACGTCCGCTACTGGCCTTTCCCCGTTCCATTGCTGCTTAGGGTATCAGCCTCCTCTGTTCTCCTCTCAGGACGCGGATTCTAATTTACCGTCAGTAAAGGCTTTCATCCAGCGTTGTAAGCGCACCTGGAGAAGGGTTAGGTCAACCCTCTGTCGTTCAAGGGCTCGTACTCAAAGAGCCGCAAACAAACGTTGTGTTAGGAGCCCCAGATATATTTGTGGCCAGAGTGTGTGGCTTTCCACCCTCAATTTGCCTCTCCAGGCCACTTCCCGCAAGCTGGCTCCTCGTTTCATCTGACCTTATCAAATTTCTAAGGTCATCAGTCCTGTCGCCGTCATATTGAAACTCCCTCCTAATCTTCGTCGTGTTCACCCTGTTTTTCATGTCTCATGCATCAAACCAGTCTCCCGCTTCGTGTCGAGGGAGCCCCTATTTACACCGTTCGCAAGCTCCTTGATATGCGTCGTCGGGGTCGTGGCCACCAATTCCTAGTGGACTGGGAGGGGTATGGTCCTGAGGAGAGGAGCTGGATTCCTTCCCGGGACGTCCTGGACCGCTCGCTCATTGATGATTTCCTCCGTGCTCGCCAGGCCCCTCCATTGCGAGCGCCAGGGGGCGCTCGTTGAGGGGGGGGTACTGTCATGAGTCTGGTATCCTTCTAGCTCCCTCTTCTGGTTACACACACACATTACCTCACGCACCTTAAGTCACCCTCAGCTGTTTCTAGTTATACCCTCGTCACACTCATTCTCTCACACCTGTTCTCTATTTTCCCAAATTGTCTGTGCTATTTCCTGCTCTCCCTTTTCCCTGTTTCTTTGCAAGATTATTCCGTTCTCTACTCATGCAAGAGGCGTCTTTTGACCTGCTGTATCTGTCCTGTCCGAGTCCTGTCCTGTCTGAGTTTGATCCGTCATCCAGCCTGCTCAGGTCTATATCTGTTTGTTCCATACTAACCCCTGCTCTACACTCTGTCCAGCCCGCCTGCTGCAGACGAACGTCCTGAGCTTTCTTCTCTGCGGACTAGTAGAACGCTCATTCTCGAGGGGTCAGAGAAGAGCGCCCGCTGGACCCTGTTCTCAGACTGTGTGCCGTTGTCTACTTTAAGGAGAGACTTTCTCATTTTTGTTATTGGAGCGCCAGCATCTACGGCTGCCTTTCTGTTGTTTATCTCAAAGTATATTTCTGTTGGACTGAATTCACTCTCACAATTAAAGAGACTGTTATCGGCAATTCGCTTTTGGGTCTTACCTTTTCTCATAACAGCCAGATAATAAAGAAGAAACTCTAATATCCAGATGATTAAACTGGCGCTGACTGGAGTCATAGTGGGAAAGCCTGAGTCTCTGATTTAGCAGCTGAGTTACTGAGCTAAGTTAAGGGCAGAAGTACGGATAACTTTAACCCCTGTTGTGGGGCATGTTGTCACACGATGAGCCTCATGTTCATTGACATTGATTGATGGAATAATATCTAAAAAAACATCTCTCTCAACATATTTGTATTTAATATGTATTACGGGATATTTAATGGTTTTTCAGTGAAGTTAAAACAGAAAAACAATTATGAAGAGATGGAGATATTTATTTTTGTTTTTACGGTGCAATGTATTTATTATTTTTTTTTTTTTAAATGTGGTATTGTTATGATTTATGATTGTAATTACAGTATGTGAGTATTTTGAGGCTCAGACAAATTTCCCTCTGGGACAATAAATTACACCTGAACTTTAACCTTAAATATATAAAACAATAATTTTGTCCAACAGAGATTGTCACTTTTATATCTTATTGTAAAAAAAAAAAAAAAAAGTGTGCTTAGTGTGCTTCGTGCTCACTTACCTGTTACCCAACAGATATCACAAAAATATGATTCTGGATTTTAAATTTTGATAGAAATCATAAAAAAAACTATCAACTACATTATTTTGTAATCTCTGATATGGTGTTGGCAGAAACTTGAACTGAAACCAGGAACCAGTCCTTAAAAGTATTGAAATAAATAAATAAATGGTTGTCTTTCTCTTTGTTTTAAAAGGGATATTTGACCCAAAAATTATCATTCTGTCATCATACTCGCCTTCGCCTGTATAAATTTCTTTCTTCAGTGAAGCATAGAAGATGTTTTGAAGATTGTTCTTTTGTGTACAATTTATTTATTTATTTCTATAGCAGATTTGCCATTGACCAAGTGCTTTCCAGGATAATTAATACAACAAAAGCAATTACATACAGTCACACAAACACAATTAAATCCTGTTCACTCGAATCAGTTCTAAAAGACATGCTAAAAGATACGACTTCAATAGACTTAAATCCACAAAGCCTTTAGCTTTGCAGTTGTTCATTGTGCGTTAACACATTAAATACGTTTAAATACATTTACTTTTTTAAATGTATTAGTAAATGTTGAAATTAGCATTTACTAATATTAATAAATGATGTAGAAGTAACTTCAGTGTTAGTTCATGTTAACTAATGTTATCAAATGAGACCTTATTGTAAAGTGTAGAAGATGTAAAACTTTCAATCCAAGATGAGCTTAAAACACTCAGAGTAAATACTTTCACATTCAGTTACAATGAAAATAATTCAGTGTTAGGTCAAGAATGTGTCACAACTATCAGTTTGTGATGCTGAATGATGACTGTGACACATTCTTGGCTTATCACAATTGTTTTCAGTGTAACTGAATGTGGAAGTATCTTTCATAAATGTGAATGTGAAAGACTAGTCCAACACGTCCCAACAGGTTTACAGCACACCCACATATCTAATCCACATCATCACCTCACAGTGTTTCCAAGACCTTATCTCGCAATTGAGAGAACTAGCAATACAGCACAGTGTGCACTATTAAAATAGCATGCAAAACATATATAGCTAGGTCATATTTTAACATATCCTTCTAGACTCATTATCTCATCCGATTGCAACAAGTTTTGATATGTTTACACAAAATTGAACTAAAATGTACTATAACTGTATTCATATGTGTAAGGACTGAGTGTGTCTTAGGCATTAATAACATGATTCTTAATAACCCTAATTGTATAGCTTTCCTAATTGTTATGTCCATACACATCGACAGATTCGACACACAAAAAAACTTGTGAAACAAAAATGTGATGTTTTCTGGCTGCTCTTACCCAATGCCACACATTTACATTTAATCATTTAGCTGACGCTTATCCGAAGTGGCTTACAAATGAGGAGAGAAATAGCAGTTAAACCAACAATAGGACAACAATATGTAAGTGCTACGACCCTTCCCAGTTTAGTCTAATGCAGTATATGTAATAAAAAAAAATATAGAAGAGAGGATAAGAGAAAAAAAAAGTGAAAGTTAGCATTAATGGATCAAGTGTTGCTGCAAAAGTATCTCAGGTTGAGACACATATGAGACATATGTGTTCTAGACATCTTGAACACGCTCAGGAACGTTTGCCGAGGCTGTGGATTACAGTTAATAATGTTGTAAATAATGTTAATTTTATTACACTGACGATTGTTTTTGCTTCTTAAGACCTCAATGAATCGCCAGGAGCCACAGGTAGCCTGTTCATTTGTTTTTCCTGTATACATTTTTTTGGAATCTCAAGTGATGGTCACTTGCATTATATTATATTGCATTGCATTTAATTTGCTTCCTGCTCAGCTACTGTTCGGACGCTCTTGCTTACTGCTCCGCGCTTTGCTCTATCGCTTTTATATTTTTATATTCTATTTCCTTTTATCACCTAATTTTAACTTCAGCAAATCAACAC
>JAPDVR010000014.1:43262683-43398523 GCA_026230005.1 Gila orcuttii | reverse complement strand
AGCCAGAGCCAGTCTTTGAGCAAGAGCCAGAGCCAGTCTTTGAGCAAGAGCCAGAGCCAGTCTTTGAGCAAGAGCCAGAGCCAGTCTTTGAGCAAGAGCCAGAGCCAGTCTTTGAGCAAGAGCCAGAGCCAGTCTTTGAGCAAGAGCCAGTCTTTGAGCAAGAGCCAGAGCCAGTCTTTGAGCAAGAGCCAGAGCCAGTCTTTGAGCAAGAGCCAGAGCCAGTCTTTGAGCAAGAGCCAGTCTTTGAGCAAGAGCCAGTCTTTGAGCAAGAGCCAGTCTTTGAGCAAGAGCCAGTCTTTGAGCAAGAGCCAGAGTCAGTCTTTGAGCAAGAGCCAGTCTTTGAGCAAGAGCCAGAGCCAGTCTTTGAGCAAGAGCCAGAGCCAGTCTTTGAGCAAGAGCCAGTCTTTGAGCAAGAGCCAGAGCCAGTCTTTGAGCAAGAGCCAGAGCCAGTCTTTGAGCAAGAGCCAGAGCCAGTCTTTGAGCAAGAGCCAGAGCCAGTCTTTGAGCAAGAGCCAGAGCCAGTCTTTGAGCAAGAGCCAGAGCCAGTCTTTGAGCAAGAGCCAGTCTTTGAGCAAGAGCCAGAGTCAGTCTTTGAGCAAGAGCCAGAGTCAGTCTTTGAGCAAGAGCCAGTCTTTGAGCAAGAGCCAGAGTCAGTCTTTGAGCAAGAGCCAGAGTCAGTCTTTGACTGTCTTTGAATGTATGCAGACTTCATGTCCCATCCGGACCTTTTCGTGGCCATCACCGATGGCTCCTGCCAGATGGACCGCATGGTCCGATTTGTGGAGTTTTACCAGTCTTTGAGCAAGAGCCAGAGCCAGTCTTTGAGCAAGAGCCAGAGCCAGTCTTTGAGCAAGAGCCCAGTCTTTGAGCAAGAGCCAGAGTCAGTCTTTGAGCAAGAGCCAGTCTTTGAGCAAGAGCCAGTCTTTGAGCAAGAGCCAGTCTTTGAGCAAGAGCCAGTCTTTGAGCAAGAGCCAGTCTTTGAGCAAGAGCCAGTCTTTGAGCAAGAGCCAGTCTTTGAGCAAGAGCCAGTCTTTGAGCAAGAGCCAGTCTTTGAGCAAGAGCCAGTCTTTGAGCAAGAGCCAGTCTTTGAGCCAGAGCCAGTCTTTGAGCCAGAGCCAGAGCCAGTCTTTGAGCAAGAGCCAGTGCCAGTCTTTGAGCAAGAGCCAGAGCCAGTCTTTGAGCAAGAGCCAGAGCCAGTCTTTGAGCAAGAGCCAGAGCCAGTCTTTGAGCAAGAGCCAGTCTTTGAGCAAGAGCCAGTCTTTGAGCAAGAGCCAGTCTTTGAGCAAGAGCCAGTCTTTGAGCAAGAGCCAGTCTTTGAGCAAGAGCCAGAGCCAGTCTTTGAGCAAGAGCCAGAGCCAGTCTTTGAGCAAGAGCCAGAGCCAGTCTTTGAGCAAGAGCCAGAGTCAGTCTTTGAGCAAGAGCCAGAGTCAGTCTTTGAGCAAGAGCCAGAGTCAGTCTTTGAGCAAGAGCCAGAGTCAGTCTTTGAGCAAGAGCCAGAGTCAGTCTTTGAGCAAGAGCCAGAGTCAGTCTTTGAGCAAGAGCCAGTCTTTGAGCAAGAGCCAGAGTCAGTCTTTGAGCAAGAGCCAGAGTCAGTCTTTGAGCAAGAGCCAGAGTCAGTCTTTGAGCAAGAGCCAGAGTCAGTCTTTGAGCAAGAGCCAGTCTTTGAGCAAGAGCCAGAGCCAGTCTTTGAGCAAGAGCCAGAGCCAGTCTTTGAGCAAGAGCCAGAGTCAGTCTTTGAGCAAGAGCCAGAGTCAGTCTTTGAGCAAGAGCCAGAGTCAGTCTTTGAGCAAGAGCCAGAGTCAGTCTTTGAGCAAGAGCCAGAGTCAGTCTTTGAGCAAGAGCCAGAGTCAGTCTTTGAGCAAGAGCCAGAGTCAGTCTTTGAGCAAGAGCCAGAGTCAGTCTTTGAGCAAGAGCCAGAGTCAGTCTTTGAGCAAGAGCCAGAGTCAGTCTTTGAGCAAGAGCCAGAGTCAGTCTTTGAGCAAGAGCCAGAGTCAGTCTTTGAGCAAGAGCCAGAGTCAGTCTTTGAGCAAGAGCCAGTCTTTGAGCAAGAGCCAGTCTTTGAGCAAGAGCCAGTCTTTGAGCAAGAGCCAGTCTTTGAGCAAGAGCCAGTCTTTGAGCAAGAGCCAGTCTTTGAGCAAGAGCCAGTCTTTGAGCAAGAGCCAGTCTTTGAGCAAGAGCCAGTCTTTGAGCAAGAGCCAGTCTTTGAGCAAGAGCCAGTCTTTGAGCCAGAGCCAGTCTTTGAGCAAGAGCCAGAGCCAGTCTTTGAGCAAGAGCCAGAGCCAGTCTTTGAGCAAGAGCCAGAGCCAGTCTTTGAGCAAGAGCCAGAGCCAGTCTTTGAGCAAGAGCCAGAGCCAGTCTTTGAGCAAGAGCCAGTCTTTGAGCAAGAGCCAGTCTTTGAGCAAGAGCCAGTCTTTGAGCAAGAGCCAGTCTTTGAGCAAGAGCCAGAGCCAGTCTTTGAGCAAGAGCCAGAGCCAGTCTTTGAGCAAGAGCCAGAGCCAGTCTTTGAGCAAGAGCCAGAGCCAGTCTTTGAGCAAGAGCCAGAGCCAGTCTTTGAGCAAGAGCCAGAGCCAGTCTTTGAGCAAGAGCCAGAGCCAGTCTTTGAGCAAGAGCCAGTCTTTGAGCAAGAGCCAGTCTTTGAGCAAGAGCCAGTCTTTGAGCAAGAGCCAGTCTTTGAGCAAGAGCCAGTCTTTGAGCAAGAGCCAGTCTTTGAGCCAGAGCCAGTCTTTGAGCCAGAGCCAGTCTTTGAGCCAGAGCCAGTCTTTGAGCCAGAGCCAGTCTTTGAGCCAGAGCCAGTCTTTGAGCAGAGCCAGTCTTTGAGCAAGAGCCAGAGCCAGTCTTTGAGCAAGAGCCAGAGCCAGTCTTTGAGCAAGAGCCAGAGCCAGTCTTTGAGCAAGAGCCAGAGCCAGTCTTTGAGCAAGAGCCAGAGCCAGTCTTTGAGCAAGAGCCAGAGCCAGTCTTTGAGCAAGAGCCAGAGCCAGTCTTTGAGCAAGAGCCAGAGCCAGTCTTTGAGCAAGAGCCAGTCTTTGAGCAAGAGCCAGTCTTTGAGCAAGAGCCAGTCTTTGAGCAAGAGCCAGTCTTTGAGCAAGAGCCAGTCTTTGAGCAAGAGCCAGTCTTTGAGCAAGAGCCAGTCTTTGAGCAAGAGCCAGTCTTTGAGCAAGAGCCAGTCTTTGAGCAAGAGCCAGTCTTTGAGCAAGAGCCAGTCTTTGAGCAAGAGCCAGTCTTTGAGCAAGAGCCAGTCTTTGAGCAAGAGCCAGTCTTTGAGCAAGAGCCAGTCTTTGAGCAAGAGCCAGTCTTTGAGCAAGAGCCAGTCTTTGAGCAAGAGCCAGTCTTTGAGCAAGAGCCAGTCTTTGAGCAAGAGCCAGTCTTTGAGCAAGAGCCAGTCTTTGAGCAAGAGCCAGTCTTTGAGCAAGAGCCAGTCTTTGAGCAAGAGCCAGAGCCAGTCTTTGAGCAAGAGCCAGTCTTTGAGCAAGAGCCAGAGCCAGTCTTTGAGCAAGAGCCAGTCTTTGAGCAAGAGCCAGTCTTTGAGCAAGAGCCAGTCTTTGAGCAAGAGCCAGAGTCAGTCTTTGAGCAAGAGCCAGTCTTTGAGCAAGAGCCAGAGCCAGTCTTTGAGCAAGAGCCAGAGCCAGTCTTTGAGCAAGAGCCAGAGTCAGTCTTTGAGCAAGAGCCAGTCTTTGAGCAAGAGCCAGAGCCAGTCTTTGAGCAAGAGCCAAGCAGTCTTTGAGCAAGAGCCAGAGCCAGTCTTTGAGCAAGAGCCAGAGCCAGTCTTTGAGCAAGAGCAGAGCCAGTCTTTGAGCAAGAGCCAGTCTTTGAGCAAGAGCCAGAGCCAGTCTTTGAGCAAGAGCCAGAGCCAGTCTTTGAGCAAGAGCCAGTCTTTGAGCAAGAGCCAGAGTCAGTCTTTGAGCAAGAGCCAGAGTCAGTCTTTGAGCAAGAGCCAGTCTTTGAGCAAGAGCCAGAGTCAGTCTTTGAGCAAGAGCCAGTCAGTCTTTGAGCAAGAGCCAGAGTCAGTCTTTGAGCAAGAGCCAGAGTCAGTCTTTGAGCAAGAGCCGAGTCAGTTTTGAGCAAGAGCCAGTCTTTGAGCAAGAGCCAGAGTCAGTCTTTGAGCAAGAGCCAGAGTCAGTCTTTGAGCAAGAGCCAGAGCCAGTCTTTGAGCAAGAGCCAGAGTCAGTCTTGAGCAAGAGCCAGTCTTTGAGCAAGAGCCAGTCTTTGAGCAAGAGCCAGAGCCAGTCTTTGAGCAAGAGCCAGAGCCAGTCTTTGAGCAAGAGCCAGAGCCAGTCTTTGAGCAAGAGCCAGAGCCAGTCTTTGAGCAAGAGCCAGAGCCAGTCTTTGAGCAAGAGCCAGTCTTTGAGCAAGAGCCAGAGTCAGTTTTGAGCAAGAGCCAGAGTCAGTCTTTGAGCAAGAGCCAGTCTTTGAGCAAGAGCCAGAGCCAGTCTTTGAGCAAGAGCCAGAGTCAGTCTTTGAGCAAGAGCCCAGAGTCAGTCTTTGAGCAAGAGCAGAGTCAGTCTTTGAGCAAGAGCCAGAGTCAGTCTTTGAGCAAGAGCCAGTCTTTGAGCAAGAGCCAGAGCCAGTCTTTGAGCAAGAGCCAGAGCCAGTCTTTGAGCAAGAGCCAGAGCCAGTCTTTGAGCAAGAGCCAGAGCCAGTCTTTGAGCAAGAGCCAGAGCCAGTCTTTGAGCAAGAGCCCAGTCTTTGAGCAAGAGCCAGAGTCCAGTCTTTGAGCAAGAGCCAGAGTCAGTCTTTGAGCCAGAGCCAGTCTTTGAGCAAGAGCCAGTCTTTGAGCAAGAGCCAGAGCCAGTCTTTGAGCAAGAGCCAGTCTTTGAGCAAGAGCCAGTCTTTGAGCAAGAGCCAGAGTCAGTCTTTGAGCAAGAGCCAGTCTTTGAGCAAGAGCCAGAGCAGTCTTGAGCAAGAGCCAGAGCCAGTCTTTGAGCAAGAGCCAGAGTCAGTCTTTGAGCAAGAGCCAGAGCCAGTCTTTGAGCAAGAGCCAGAGCCAGTCTTTGAGCAAGAGCCAGAGCCAGTCTTTGAGCAAGAGCCAGAGCCAGTCTTTGAGCAAGAGCCAGAGCAGTCTTTGAGCAAGAGCCAGAGCAGTCTTTGAGCAAGAGCCAGAGCCAGTCTTTGAGCAAGAGCCAGAGCCAGTCTTTGAGCAAGAGCCAGAGCCAGTCTTTGAGCAAGAGCCAGAGCCAGTCTTTGAGCAAGAGCCAGTCTTTGAGCAAGAGCCAGAGTCAGTCTTTGAGCAAGAGCCAGAGTCAGTCTTTGAGCAAGAGCCAGTCTTTGAGCAAGAGCCAGGACAGTCTTTGAGCAAGAGCCAGAGTCAGTCTTTGAGCAAGAGCCAGAGTCAGTCTTTGAGCAAGAGCCAGAGTCAGTCTTTGAGCAAGAGCCAGAGTCAGTCTTTGAGCAAGAGCCAGTCTTTGAGCAAGAGCCAGAGCCAGTCTTTGAGCAAGAGCCAGAGTCAGTCTTTGAGCAAGAGCCAGAGTCAGTCTTTGAGCAAGAGCCAGAGCCAGTCTTTGAGCAAGAGCCAGAGTCAGTCTTTGAGCAAGAGCCAGTCTTTGAGCAAGAGCCAGAGCCAGTCTTTGAGCAAGAGCCAGAGCCAGTCTTTGAGCAAGAGCCAGAGCCAGTCTTTGAGCAAGAGCCAGAGCCAGTCTTTGAGCAAGAGCCAGAGCCAGTCTTTGAGCAAGAGCCAGTCTTTGAGCAAGAGCCAGAGTCAGTCTTTGAGCAAGAGCCAGAGTCAGTCTTTGAGCAAGAGCCAGTCTTTGAGCAAGAGCCAGAGCCAGTCTTTGAGCAAGAGCCAGAGTCAGTCTTTGAGCAAGAGCCAGAGTCAGTCTTTGAGCAAGAGCCAGAGTCAGTCTTTGAGCAAGAGCCAGAGTCAGTCTTTGAGCAAGAGCCAGTCTTTGAGCAAGAGCCAGAGCCAGTCTTTGAGCAAGAGCCAGAGCCAGTCTTTGAGCAAGAGCCAGAGCCAGTCTTTGAGCAAGAGCCAGAGCCAGTCTTTGAGCAAGAGCCAGAGCCAGTCTTTGAGCAAGAGCCAGTCTTTGAGCAAGAGCCAGAGTCAGTCTTTGAGCAAGAGCCAGAGTCAGTCTTTGAGCAAGAGCCAGAGCCAGAGCCAGTCTTTGAGCAAGAGCCAGAGCCAGTCTTTGAGCAAGAGCCAGAGTCAGTCTTTGAGCAAGAGCCAGTCTTTGAGCAAGAGCAGTGCCAGTCTTTGAGCAAGAGCCAGAGCCAGTCTTTGAGCAAGAGCCAGAGTCAGTCTTTGAGCAAGAGCCAGTCTTTGAGCAAGAGCCAGAGCCAGTCTTTGAGCAAGAGCCAGTCTTCTGAGCAAGAGTCAGTCTTTGAGCAAGAGCCAGAGTCAGTCTTTGAGCAAGAGCCAGAGTCAGTCTTTGAGCAAGAGCCAGTCTTTGAGCAAGAGCCAGAGCCAGTCTTTGAGCAAGAGCCAGAGTCAGTCTTTGAGCAAGAGCCAGAGTCAGTCTTTGAGCAAGAGCCAGAGTCAGTCTTTGAGCAAGAGCCAGTCTTTGAGCAAGAGCCAGAGCCAGTCTTTGAGCAAGAGCCAGAGCCAGTCTTTGAGCAAGAGCCAGAGCCAGTCTTTGAGCAAGAGCCAGAGCCAGTCTTTGAGCAAGAGCCAGTCTTTGAGCAAGAGCCAGAGTCAGTCTTTGAGCAAGAGCCAGTCTTTGAGCAAGAGCCAGAGCCAGTCTTTGAGCAAGAGCCAGAGTCAGTCTTTGAGCAAGAGCCAGAGTCAGTCTTTGAGCAAGAGCCAGTCTTTGAGCAAGAGCCAGAGTCAGTCTTTGAGCAAGAGCCAGTCTTTGAGCAAGAGCCAGAGCCAGTCTTTGAGCAAGAGCCAGTCTTTGAGCAAGAGTCAGTCTTTGAGCAAGAGCCAGAGTCAGTCTTTGAGCAAGAGCCAGTCTTTGAGCAAGAGCCAGAGCCAGTCTTTGAGCAAGAGCCAGAGCCAGTCTTTGAGCAAGAGCCAGAGCCAGTCTTTGAGCAAGAGCCAGAGCCAGTCTTTGAGCAAGAGCCAGTCTTTGAGCAAGAGCCAGAGCCAGTCTTTGAGCAAGAGCCAGTCTTTGAGCAAGAGCCAGAGCCAGTCTTTGAGCAAGAGCCAGAGTCAGTCTTTGAGCCAGAGCCAGTCTTTGAGCAAGAGCCAGTCTTTGAGCAAGAGCCAGTCTTTGAGCAAGAGCCAGAGCCAGTCTTTGAGCAAGAGCCAGAGTCAGTCTTTGAGCAAGAGCCAGTCTTTGAGCAAGAGCCAGTCTTTGAGCAAGAGCCAGAGCCAGTCTTTGAGCAAGAGCCAGAGCCAGTCTTTGAGCAAGAGCCAGTCTTTGAGCAAGAGCCAGAGTCAGTCTTTGAGCAAGAGCCAGTCTTTGAGCAAGAGCCAGAGCCAGTCTTTGAGCAAGAGCCAGAGTCAGTCTTTGAGCCAGAGTCAGTCTTTGAGCAAGAGCCAGTCTTTGAGCAAGAGCCAGTCTTTGAGCAAGAGCCAGAGCCAGTCTTTGAGCAAGAGCCAGAGTCAGTCTTTGAGCAAGAGCCAGTCTTTGAGCAAGAGCCAGAGCCAGTCTTTGAGCAAGAGCCAGTCTTTGAGCAAGAGTCAGTCTTTGAGCAAGAGCCAGAGTCAGTCTTTGAGCAAGAGCCAGAGTCAGTCTTTGAGCAAGAGCCAGTCTTTGAGCAAGAGCCAGAGCCAGTCTTTGAGCAAGAGCCAGAGTCAGTCTTTGAGCAAGAGCCAGAGTCAGTCTTTGAGCAAGAGCCAGAGTCAGTCTTTGAGCAAGAGCCAGAGTCAGTCTTTGAGCAAGAGCCAGTCTTTGAGCAAGAGCCAGAGCCAGTCTTTGAGCAAGAGCCAGAGCCAGTCTTTGAGCAAGAGCCAGAGCCAGTCTTTGAGCAAGAGCCAGAGCCAGTCTTTGAGCAAGAGCCAGAGCCAGTCTTTGAGCAAGAGCCAGAGCCAGTCTTTGAGCAAGAGCCAGTCTTTGAGCAAGAGCCAGAGTCAGTCTTTGAGCAAGAGCCAGTCTTTGAGCAAGAGCCAGAGCCAGTCTTTGAGCAAGAGCCAGAGTCAGTCTTTGAGCCAGAGTCAGTCTTTGAGCCAGAGTCAGTCTTTGAGCAAGAGCCAGTCTTTGAGCAAGAGTCAGTCTTTGAGCAAGAGCCAGAGTCAGTCTTTGAGCAAGAGCCAGTCTTTGAGCAAGAGCCAGAGCCAGTCTTTGAGCAAGAGCCAGTCTTTGAGCAAGAGTCAGTCTTTGAGCAAGAGCCAGAGTCAGTCTTTGAGCAAGAGCCAGAGTCAGTCTTTGAGCAAGAGCCAGTCTTTGAGCAAGAGCCAGAGCCAGTCTTTGAGCAAGAGCCAGAGTCAGTCTTTGAGCAAGAGCCAGAGTCAGTCTTTGAGCAAGAGCCAGAGTCAGTCTTTGAGCAAGAGCCAGAGTCAGTCTTTGAGCAAGAGCCAGTCTTTGAGCAAGAGCCAGAGCCAGTCTTTGAGCAAGAGCCAGAGCCAGTCTTTGAGCAAGAGCCAGAGCCAGTCTTTGAGCAAGAGCCAGAGCCAGTCTTTGAGCAAGAGCCAGAGCCAGTCTTTGAGCAAGAGCCAGAGCCAGTCTTTGAGCAAGAGCCAGAGCCAGTCTTTGAGCAAGAGCCAGTCTTTGAGCAAGAGCCAGAGTCAGTCTTTGAGCAAGAGCCAGTCTTTGAGCAAGAGCCAGAGCCAGTCTTTGAGCAAGAGCCAGAGTCAGTCTTTGAGCCAGAGTCAGTCTTTGAGCAAGAGCCAGTCTTTGGCTCTTGCTCAAAGACTGGCTCTTGCTCAAAGACTGACTCTGGCTCTTGCTCAAAGACTGACTCTTGCTCAGAGTCAGTCTTTGAGCAAGAGCCAGTCTTTGAGCAAGAGCCAGAGTCAGTCTTTGAGCAAGAGCCAGAGTCAGTCTTTGAGCAAGAGCCAGAGTCAGTCTTTGAGCAAGAGCCAGTCTTTGAGCAAGAGCCAGAGCCAGTCTTTGAGCAAGAGCCAGAACCAGTCTTTGAGCAAGAGCCAGAGCCAGTCTTTGAGCAAGAGCCAGTCTTTGAGCAAGAGCCAGAGCCAGTCTTTGAGCAAGAGCCAGTCTTTGAGCAAGAGTCAGTCTTTGAGCAAGAGCCAGTCTTTGAGCAAGAGTCAGTCTTTGAGCAAGAGCCAGAGTCAGTCTTTGAGCAAGAGCCAGTCTTTGAGCAAGAGCCAGAGTCAGTCTTTGAGCAAGAGCCAGTCTTTGAGCAAGAGTCAGTCTTTGAGCAAGAGCCAGAGCCAGTCTTTGAGCAAGAGCAAGAGCCAGTCTTTGAGCAAGAGCCAGAGTCAGTCTTTGAGCAAGAGCCAGAGTCAGTCTTTGAGCAAGAGCCAGTCTTTGAGCAAGAGCCAGAGCCAGTCTTTGAGCAAGAGCCAGAGCCAGTCTTTGAGCAAGAGCCAGAGCCAGTCTTTGAGCAAGAGCCAGAGCCAGTCTTTGAGCAAGAGCCAGTCTTTGAGCAAGAGCCAGAGTCAGTCTTTGAGCAAGAGCCAGTCTTTGAGCAAGAGTCAGTCTTTGAGCAAGAGCCAGAGCCAGTCTTTGAGCAAGAGCCAGAGTCAGTCTTTGAGCAAGAGCCAGTCTTTGAGCAAGAGCCAGAGTCAGTCTTTGAGCAAGAGCCAGTCTTTGAGCAAGAGCCAGTCTTTGAGCAAGAGCCAGAGTCAGTCTTTGAGCAAGAGCCAGAGTCAGTCTTTGAGCAAGAGCCAGAGTCAGTCTTTGAGCAAGAGCCAGAGTCAGTCTTTGAGCAAGAGCCAGAGCCAGTCTTTGAGCAAGAGCCAGAGCCAGTCTTTGAGCAAGAGCCAGAGCCAGTCTTTGAGCAAGAGCCAGAGCCAGTCTTTGAGCAAGAGCCAGAGCCAGTCTTTGAGCAAGAGCCAGTCTTTGAGCAAGAGCCAGAGCCAGTCTTTGAGCAAGAGCCAGTCTTTGAGCAAGAGCCAGTCTTTGAGCAAGAGCCAGTGCCAGTCTTTGAGCAAGAGCCAGAGCCAGTCTTTGAGCAAGAGCCAGAGCCAGTCTTTGAGCAAGAGCCAGAGCCAGTCTTTGAGCAAGAGCCAGAGCCAGTCTTTGAGCAAGAGCCAGAGCCAGTCTTTGAGCAAGAGCCAGAGCCAGTCTTTGAGCAAGAGCCAGAGCCAGTCTTTGAGCAAGAGCCAGTCTTTGAGCAAGAGCCAGTCTTTGAGCAAGAGCCAGTCTTTGAGCAAGAGCCAGTGCCAGTCTTTGAGCAAGAGCCAGAGCCAGTCTTTGAGCAAGAGCCAGAGCCAGTCTTTGAGCAAGAGCCAGAGCCAGTCTTTGAGCAAGAGCCAGAGCCAGTCTTTGAGCAAGAGCCAGAGCCAGTCTTTGAGCAAGAGCCAGAGCCAGTCTTTGAGCAAGAGCCAGAGCCAGTCTTTGAGCAAGAGCCAGTCTTTGAGCAAGAGCCAGTCTTTGAGCAAGAGCCAGTCTTTGAGCAAGAGCCAGTCTTTGAGCAAGAGCCAGTGCCAGTCTTTGAGCAAGAGCCAGAGCCAGTCTTTGAGCAAGAGCCAGAGCCAGTCTTTGAGCAAGAGCCAGAGCCAGTCTTTGAGCAAGAGCCAGTCTTTGAGCAAGAGCCAGTCTTTGAGCAAGAGCCAGTCTTTGAGCAAGAGCCAGTGCCAGTCTTTGAGCAAGAGCCAGAGCCAGTCTTTGAGCAAGAGCCAGTCTTTGAGCAAGAGCCAGAGCCAGTCTTTGAGCAAGAGCCAGTCTTTGAGCAAGAGCCAGAGCCAGTCTTTGAGCAAGAGCCAGAGCCAGTCTTTGAGCAAGAGCCAGAGCCAGTCTTTGAGCAAGAGCCAGAGCCAGTCTTTGAGCAAGAGCCAGAGCCAGTCTTTGAGCAAGAGCCAGAGCCAGTCTTTGAGCAAGAGCCAGAGCCAGTCTTTGAGCAAGAGCCAGAGCCAGTCTTTGAGCAAGAGCCAGTCTTTGAGCAAGAGCCAGTCTTTGAGCAAGAGCCAGTCTTTGAGCAAGAGCCAGTCTTTGAGCAAGAGCCAGTCTTTGAGCAAGAGCCAGTCTTTGAGCAAGAGCCAGTCTTTGAGCAAGAGCCAGTCTTTGAGCAAGAGCCAGTCTTTGAGCAAGAGCCAGAGCCAGTCTTTGAGCAAGAGCCAGAGCCAGTCTTTGAGCAAGAGCCAGTCTTTGAGCAAGAGCCAGTCTTTGAGCAAGAGCCAGTCTTTGAGCAAGAGCCAGTCTTTGAGCAAGAGCCAGTCTTTGAGCAAGAGCCAGTCTTTGAGCAAGAGCCAGTGCCAGTCTTTGAGCAAGAGCCAGAGCCAGTCTTTGAGCAAGAGCCAGAGCCAGTCTTTGAGCAAGAGCCAGTCTTTGAGCAAGAGCCAGTCTTTGAGCAAGAGCCAGTCTTTGAGCAAGAGCCAGTCTTTGAGCAAGAGCCAGAGCCAGTCTTTGAGCAAGAGCCAGAGCCAGTCTTTGAGCAAGAGCCAGAGCCAGTCTTTGAGCAAGAGCCAGAGCCAGTCTTTGAGCAAGAGCCAGAGCCAGTCTTTGAGCAAGAGCCAGAGCCAGTCTTTGAGCAAGAGCCAGAGCCAGTCTTTGAGCAAGAGCCAGAGCCAGTCTTTGAGCAAGAGCCAGTCTTTGAGCAAGAGCCAGTCTTTGAGCAAGAGCCAGTCTTTGAGCAAGAGCCAGTCTTTGAGCAAGAGCCAGTCTTTGAGCAAGAGCCAGTCTTTGAGCAAGAGCCAGTCTTTGAGCAAGAGCCAGTCTTTGAGCAAGAGCCAGTCTTTGAGCAAGAGCCAGAGCCAGTCTTTGAGCAAGAGCCAGAGCCAGTCTTTGAGCAAGAGCCAGAGCCAGTCTTTGAGCAAGAGCCAGAGCCAGTCTTTGAGCAAGAGCCAGAGCCAGTCTTTGAGCAAGAGCCAGAGCCAGTCTTTGAGCAAGAGCCAGAGCCAGTCTTTGAGCAAGAGCCAGAGCCAGTCTTTGAGCAAGAGCCAGAGCCAGTCTTTGAGCAAGAGCCAGAGCCAGTCTTTGAGCAAGAGCCAGAGCCAGTCTTTGAGCAAGAGCCAGAGCCAGTCTTTGAGCAAGAGCCAGAGCCAGTCTTTGAGCAAGAGCCAGAGCCAGTCTTTGAGCAAGAGCCAGAGCCAGTCTTTGAGCAAGAGCCAGAGCCAGTCTTTGAGCAAGAGCCAGAGCCAGTCTTTGAGCAAGAGCCAGTCTTTGAGCAAGAGCCAGTCTTTGAGCAAGAGCCAGTCTTTGAGCAAGAGCCAGTCTTTGAGCAAGAGCCAGTCTTTGAGCAAGAGCCAGTGCCAGTCTTTGAGCAAGAGCCAGAGCCAGTCTTTGAGCAAGAGCCAGAGCCAGTCTTTGAGCAAGAGCCAGTCTTTGAGCAAGAGCCAGTCTTTGAGCAAGAGCCAGTGCCAGTCTTTGAGCAAGAGCCAGAGCCAGTCTTTGAGCAAGAGCCAGAGCCAGTCTTTGAGCAAGAGCCAGTCTTTGAGCAAGAGCCAGTCTTTGAGCAAGAGCCAGAGCCAGTCTTTGAGCAAGAGCCAGAGCCAGTCTTTGAGCAAGAGCCAGAGCCAGTCTTTGAGCAAGAGCCAGAGCCAGTCTTTGAGCAAGAGCCAGAGCCAGTCTTTGAGCAAGAGCCAGAGCCAGTCTTTGAGCAAGAGCCAGAGCCAGTCTTTGAGCAAGAGCCAGAGCCAGTCTTTGAGCAAGAGCCAGAGCCAGTCTTTGAGCAAGAGCCAGAGCCAGTCTTTGAGCAAGAGCCAGAGCCAGTCTTTGAGCAAGAGCCAGAGCCAGTCTTTGAGCAAGAGCCAGTCTTTGAGCAAGAGCCAGTCTTTGAGCAAGAGCCAGTCTTTGAGCAAGAGCCAGTGCCAGTCTTTGAGCAAGAGCCAGAGCCAGTCTTTGAGCAAGAGCCAGAGCCAGTCTTTGAGCAAGAGCCAGTCTTTGAGCAAGAGCCAGTCTTTGAGCAAGAGCCAGTCTTTGAGCAAGAGCCAGTGCCAGTCTTTGAGCAAGAGCCAGTGCCAGTCTTTGAGCAAGAGCCAGAGCCAGTCTTTGAGCAAGAGCCAGAGCCAGTCTTTGAGCAAGAGCCAGAGCCAGTCTTTGAGCAAGAGCCAGAGCCAGTCTTTGAGCAAGAGCCAGAGCCAGTCTTTGAGCAAGAGCCAGAGCCAGTCTTTGAGCAAGAGCCAGAGCCAGTCTTTGAGCAAGAGCCAGAGCCAGTCTTTGAGCAAGAGCCAGTCTTTGAGCAAGAGCCAGTCTTTGAGCAAGAGCCAGAGCCAGTCTTTGAGCAAGAGCCAGAGCCAGTCTTTGAGCAAGAGCCAGAGCCAGTCTTTGAGCAAGAGCCAGAGCCAGTCTTTGAGCAAGAGCCAGAGCCAGTCTTTGAGCAAGAGCCAGAGCCAGTCTTTGAGCAAGAGCCAGAGCCAGTCTTTGAGCAAGAGCCAGTCTTTGAGCAAGAGCCAGTCTTTGAGCAAGAGCCAGTGCCAGTCTTTGAGCAAGAGCCAGAGCCAGTCTTTGAGCAAGAGCCAGAGCCAGTCTTTGAGCAAGAGCCAGTCTTTGAGCAAGAGCCAGTCTTTGAGCAAGAGCCAGTCTTTGAGCAAGAGCCAGTGCCAGTCTTTGAGCAAGAGCCAGTCTTTGAGCAAGAGCCAGTCTTTGAGCAAGAGCCAGTCTTTGAGCAAGAGCCAGTCTTTGAGCAAGAGCCAGTCTTTGAGCAAGAGCCAGAGCCAGTCTTTGAGCAAGAGCCAGTCTTTGAGCAAGAGCCAGTCTTTGAGCAAGAGCCAGAGCCAGTCTTTGAGCAAGAGCCAGAGCCAGTCTTTGAGCAAGAGCCAGAGCCAGTCTTTGAGCAAGAGCCAGAGCCAGTCTTTGAGCAAGAGCCAGTCTTTGAGCAAGAGCCAGTCTTTGAGCAAGAGCCAGTCTTTGAGCAAGAGCCAGTCTTTGAGCAAGAGCCAGTGCCAGTCTTTGAGCAAGAGCCAGAGCCAGTCTTTGAGCAAGAGCCAGAGCCAGTCTTTGAGCAAGAGCCAGAGCCAGTCTTTGAGCAAGAGCCAGAGCCAGTCTTTGAGCAAGAGCCAGAGCCAGTCTTTGAGCAAGAGCCAGAGCCAGTCTTTGAGCAAGAGCCAGAGCCAGTCTTTGAGCAAGAGCCAGTCTTTGAGCAAGAGCCAGTCTTTGAGCAAGAGCCAGTGCCAGTCTTTGAGCAAGAGCCAGAGCCAGTCTTTGAGCAAGAGCCAGAGCCAGTCTTTGAGCAAGAGCCAGAGCCAGTCTTTGAGCAAGAGCCAGTCTTTGAGCAAGAGCCAGTCTTTGAGCAAGAGCCAGTCTTTGAGCAAGAGCCAGTCTTTGAGCAAGAGCCAGTCTTTGAGCAAGAGCCAGTGCCAGTCTTTGAGCAAGAGCCAGAGCCAGTCTTTGAGCAAGAGCCAGAGCCAGTCTTTGAGCAAGAGCCAGAGCCAGTCTTTGAGCAAGAGCCAGAGCCAGTCTTTGAGCAAGAGCCAGTCTTTGAGCAAGAGCCAGTCTTTGAGCAAGAGCCAGTCTTTGAGCAAGAGCCAGTCTTTGAGCAAGAGCCAGTCTTTGAGCAAGAGCCAGAGCCAGTCTTTGAGCAAGAGCCAGTCTTTGAGCAAGAGCCAGTCTTTGAGCAAGAGCCAGAGCCAGTCTTTGAGCAAGAGCCAGAGCCAGTCTTTGAGCAAGAGCCAGAGCCAGTCTTTGAGCAAGAGCCAGAGCCAGTCTTTGAGCAAGAGCCAGTCTTTGAGCAAGAGCCAGTCTTTGAGCAAGAGCCAGTCTTTGAGCAAGAGCCAGTCTTTGAGCAAGAGCCAGTGCCAGTCTTTGAGCAAGAGCCAGAGCCAGTCTTTGAGCAAGAGCCAGAGCCAGTCTTTGAGCAAGAGCCAGAGCCAGTCTTTGAGCAAGAGCCAGAGCCAGTCTTTGAGCAAGAGCCAGAGCCAGTCTTTGAGCAAGAGCCAGAGCCAGTCTTTGAGCAAGAGCCAGAGCCAGTCTTTGAGCAAGAGCCAGTCTTTGAGCAAGAGCCAGTCTTTGAGCAAGAGCCAGTGCCAGTCTTTGAGCAAGAGCCAGAGCCAGTCTTTGAGCAAGAGCCAGAGCCAGTCTTTGAGCAAGAGCCAGAGCCAGTCTTTGAGCAAGAGCCAGTCTTTGAGCAAGAGCCAGTCTTTGAGCAAGAGCCAGTCTTTGAGCAAGAGCCAGTCTTTGAGCAAGAGCCAGTGCCAGTCTTTGAGCAAGAGCCAGAGCCAGTCTTTGAGCAAGAGCCAGAGCCAGTCTTTGAGCAAGAGCCAGAGCCAGTCTTTGAGCAAGAGCCAGAGCCAGTCTTTGAGCAAGAGCCAGAGCCAGTCTTTGAGCAAGAGCCAGAGCCAGTCTTTGAGCAAGAGCCAGTCTTTGAGCAAGAGCCAGTCTTTGAGCAAGAGCCAGTCTTTGAGCAAGAGCCAGTGCCAGTCTTTGAGCAAGAGCCAGAGCCAGTCTTTGAGCAAGAGCCAGAGCCAGTCTTTGAGCAAGAGCCAGAGCCAGTCTTTGAGCAAGAGCCAGTCTTTGAGCAAGAGCCAGTCTTTGAGCAAGAGCCAGTCTTTGAGCAAGAGCCAGTGCCAGTCTTTGAGCAAGAGCCAGAGCCAGTCTTTGAGCAAGAGCCAGAGCCAGTCTTTGAGCAAGAGCCAGAGCCAGTCTTTGAGCAAGAGCCAGAGCCAGTCTTTGAGCAAGAGCCAGTCTTTGAGCAAGAGCCAGTCTTTGAGCAAGAGCCAGTCTTTGAGCAAGAGCCAGTCTTTGAGCAAGAGCCAGTCTTTGAGCAAGAGCCAGTCTTTGAGCAAGAGCCAGTGCCAGTCTTTGAGCAAGAGCCAGAGCCAGTCTTTGAGCAAGAGCCAGAGCCAGTCTTTGAGCCAGAGCCAGTCTTTGAGCCAGAGCCAGTCTTTGAGCAAGAGCCAGAGCCAGTCTTTGAGCCAGAGCCAGTCTTTGAGCCAGAGCCAGTCTTTGAGCAAGAGCCAGAGCCAGTCTTTGAGCCAGAGCCAGTCTTTGAGCCAGAGCCAGTCTTTGAGCCAGAGCCAGTCTTTGAGCCAGAGCCAGTCTTTGAGCAAGAGCCAGTCTTTGAGCCAGAGCCAGTCTTTGAGCAAGAGCAAGAGCCAGTCTTTGAGCAAGAGCCAGTCTTTGAGCCAGAGCCAGTCTTTGAGCCAGAGCCAGTCTTTGAGCCAGAGCCAGTCTTTGAGCCAGAGCCAGTCTTTGAGCCAGAGCCAGTCTTTGAGCCAGAGCCAGTCTTTGAGCCAGAGCCAGTCTTTGAGCCAGAGCCAGTCTTTGAGCCAGAGCCAGTCTTTGAGCAAGAGCCAGAGCCAGTCTTTGAGCCAGAGCCAGTCTTTGAGCCAGAGCCAGTCTTTGAGCCAGAGCCAGTCTTTGAGCAAGAGCCAGTCTTTGAGCCAGAGCCAGTCTTTGAGCCTTTGAGCCAGAGCCAGAGCCAGTCTTTGAGCAAGAGCCAGAGCCAGTCTTTGAGCCAGAGCCAGTCTTTGAGCCAGAGCCAGTCTTTGAGCCAGAGCCAGTCTTTGAGCAAGAGCCAGTCTTTGAGCAAGAGCCAGTCTTTGAGCAAGAGCCAGTCTTTGAGCAAGAGCCAGTCTTTGAGCAAGAGCCAGTCTTTGAGCAAGAGCCAGTCTTTGAGCAAGAGCCAGTCTTTGAGCAAGAGCCAGTCTTTGAGCAAGAGCCAGTCTTTGAGCAAGAGCCAGTCTTTGAGCAAGAGCCAGTCTTTGAGCAAGAGCCAGTCTTTGAGCAAGAGCCAGTCTTTGAGCCAGAGCCAGTCTTTGAGCCAGAGCCAGTCTTTGAGCAAGAGCCAGTCTTTGAGCCAGAGCCAGTCTTTGAGCAAGAGCCAGTCTTTGAGCAAGAGCCAGTCTTTGAGCAAGAGCCAGTCTTTGAGCAAGAGCCAGTCTTTGAGCAAGAGCCAGTCTTTGAGCAAGAGCCAGTCTTTGAGCAAGAGCCAGTCTTTGAGCAAGAGCCAGTCTTTGAGCAAGAGCCAGTCTTTGAGCAAGAGCCAGTCTTTGAGCAAGAGCCAGTCTTTGAGCAAGAGCCAGTCTTTGAGCAAGAGCCAGAGCCAGTCTTTGAGCAAGAGCCAGAGCCAGTCTTTGAGCAAGAGCCAGAGCCAGTCTTTGAGCAAGAGCCAGAGCCAGTCTTTGAGCAAGAGCCAGAGCCAGTCTTTGAGCAAGAGCCAGAGCCAGTCTTTGAGCAAGAGCCAGAGCCAGTCTTTGAGCAAGAGCCAGAGCCAGTCTTTGAGCAAGAGCCAGAGCCAGTCTTTGAGCAAGAGCCAGAGCCAGTCTTTGAGCAAGAGCCAGAGCCAGTCTTTGAGCAAGAGCCAGAGCCAGTCTTTGAGCAAGAGCCAGAGCCAGTCTTTGAGCAAGAGCCAGAGCCAGTCTTTGAGCAAGAGCCAGAGCCAGTCTTTGAGCAAGAGCCAGTCTTTGAGCAAGAGCCAGTCTTTGAGCAAGAGCCAGTCTTTGAGCAAGAGCCAGTCTTTGAGCAAGAGCCAGTCTTTGAGCAAGAGCCAGTCTTTGAGCAAGAGCCAGTCTTTGAGCAAGAGCCAGTCTTTGAGCAAGAGCCAGTCTTTGAGCAAGAGCCAGTCTTTGAGCAAGAGCCAGTCTTTGAGCAAGAGCCAGTCTTTGAGCAAGAGCCAGTCTTTGAGCAAGAGCCAGTCTTTGAGCAAGAGCCAGTCTTTGAGCAAGAGCCAGTCTTTGAGCAAGAGCCAGTCTTTGAGCAAGAGCCAGTCTTTGAGCAAGAGCCAGTCTTTGAGCAAGAGCCAGTCTTTGAGCAAGAGCCAGTCTTTGAGCAAGAGCCAGTCTTTGAGCAAGAGCCAGTCTTTGAGCAAGAGCCAGTCTTTGAGCAAGAGCCAGTCTTTGAGCAAGAGCCAGTCTTTGAGCAAGAGCCAGTCTTTGAGCAAGAGCCAGTCTTTGAGCCAGAGTCAGTCTTTGAGCCAGAGCCAGTCTTTGAGCAAGAGCCAGAGCCAGGAGAGCCCGTCTTTGAGCAAGAGCCAGGAGAGCCCGTCTTTGAGCAAGAGCCAGGAGAGCCCGTCTTTGAGCAAGAGCCAGGAGAGCCCGTCTTTGAGCAAGAGCCAGGAGAGCCCGTCTTTGAGCAAGAGCCAGGAGAGCCCGTCTTTGAGCAAGAGCCAGGAGAGCCAGTCTTTGAGCCAGAGCCAGTCTTTGAGCCAGAGCCAGTCTTTGAGCCAGAGCCAGTCTTTGAGCCAGAGCCAGTCTTTGAGCCAGAGCCAGTCTTTGAGCAAGAGCCAGTCTTTGAGCAAGAGCCAGTCTTTGAGCAAGAGCCAGAGCCAGTCTTTGAGCAAGAGCCAGAGCCAGTCTTTGAGCAAGAGCCAGAGCCAGTCTTTGAGCAAGAGCCAGAGCCAGTCTTTGAGCAAGAGCCAGAGCCAGTCTTTGAGCAAGAGCCAGAGCCAGTCTTTGAGCAAGAGCCAGAGCCAGTCTTTGAGCAAGAGCCAGAGCCAGTCTTTGAGCAAGAGCCAGAGCCAGTCTTTGAGCAAGAGCCAGAGCCAGTCTTTGAGCAAGAGCCAGAGCCAGTCTTTGAGCAAGAGCCAGAGCCAGTCTTTGAGCAAGAGCCAGAGCCAGTCTTTGAGCAAGAGCCAGAGCCAGTCTTTGAGCCAGAGCCAGTCTTTGAGCCAGAGTCAGTCTTTGAGCAAGAGCCAGTCTTTGAGCCAGAGCCAGTCTTTGAGCAAGAGCCAGTCTTTGAGCCAGAGCCAGTCTTTGAGCAAGAGCCAGTCTTTGAGCCAGAGCCAGTCTTTGAGCCAGAGCCAGTCTTTGAGCAAGAGCCAGTCTTTGAGCAAGAGCCAGTCTTTGAGCCAGAGCCAGGAGAGCCCGTCTTTGAGCAAGAGCCAGGAGAGCCCGTCTTTGAGCAAGAGCCAGGAGAGCCCGTCTTTGAGCAAGAGCCAGGAGAGCCCGTCTTTGAGCAAGAGCCAGGAGAGCCCGTCTTTGAGCAAGAGCCAGGAGAGCCCGTCTTTGAGCAAGAGCCAGGAGAGCCCGTCTTTGAGCAAGAGCCCGTCTTTGAGCAAGAGCCCGTCTTTGAGCAAGAGCCCGTCTTTGAGCAAGAGCCCGTCTTTGAGCAAGAGCCCGTCTTTGAGCAAGAGCCCGTCTTTGAGCAAGAGCCCGTCTTTGAGCAAGAGCCAGTCTTTGAGCAAGAGCCAGTCTTTGAGCAAGAGCCAGTCTTTGAGCAAGAGCCAGTCTTTGAGCAAGAGCCAGTCTTTGAGCAAGAGCCAGTCTTTGAGCAAGAGCCAGTCTTTGAAGCAAGAGCCAGTCTTTGAGCAAGAGCCAGGAGAGCCCGTCTTTGAGCAAGAGCCAGTCTTTGAAGCAAGAGCCAGTCTTTGAGCAAGAGCCAGGAGAGCCAGTCTTTGAGCAAGAGCCAGTCTTTGAGCAAGAGCCAGTCTTTGAGCAAGAGCCAGTCTTTGAGCAAGAGCCAGGAGAGCCCGTCTTTGAGCAAGAGCCAGAGCCAGTCTTTGAGCAAGAGCCCGTCTTTGAGCAAGAGCCAGGAGAGCCCGTCTTTGAGCAAGAGCCAGTCTTTGAGCAAGAGCCAGTCTTTGAGCAAGAGCCAGTCTTTGAGCAAGAGCCAGTCTTTGAGCAAGAGCCAGGAGAGCCCGTCTTTGAGCAAGAGCCAGAGCCAGTCTTTGAGCAAGAGCCCGTCTTTGAGCAAGAGCCAGGAGAGCCCGTCTTTGAGCAAGAGCCAGAGCCAGTCTTTGAGCAAGAGCCAGGAGAGCCCGTCTTTGAGCAAGAGCCAGGACAGCCCGTCTTTGAGCAAGAGCCAGGAGAGCCCGTCTTTGAGCAAGAGCCAGGAGAGCCCGTCTTTGAGCAAGAGCCAGGAGAGCCAGTCTTTGAGCAAGAGCCAGGAGAGCCAGTCTTTGAGCAAGAGCCAGGAGAGCCAGTCTTTGAGCAAGAGCCAGGAGAGCCAGTCTTTGAGCAAGAGCCAGGAGAGCCAGTCTTTGAGCAAGAGCCAGGAGAGCCAGTCTTTGAGCAAGAGCCAGGAGAGCCAGTCTTTGAGCAAGAGCCAGGAGAGCCAGTCTTTGAGCAAGAGCCAGGAGAGCCAGTCTTTGAGCAAGAGCCGGGAGAGCCAGTCTTTGAGCAAGAGCCGGGAGAGCCAGTCTTTGAGCAAGAGCCAGGAGAGCCAGTCTTTGAGCAAGAGCCAGGAGAGCCAGTCTTTGAGCAAGAGCCAGGAGAGCCAGTCTTTGAGCAAGAGCCAGGAGAGCCAGTCTTTGAGCAAGAGCCAGGAGAGCCAGTCTTTGAGCAAGAGCCAGGAGAGCCAGTCTTTGAGCAAGAGCCAGGAGAGCCAGTCTTTGAGCAAGAGCCAGGAGAGCCAGTCTTTGAGCAAGAGCCAGGAGAGCCAGTCTTTGAGCAAGAGCCAGGAGAGCCAGTCTTTGAGCAAGAGCCAGGAGAGCCAGTCTTTGAGCAAGAGCCAGGAGAGCCAGTCTTTGAGCAAGAGCCAGGAGAGCCAGTCTTTGAGCAAGAGCCAGGAGAGCCAGTCTTTGAGCAAGAGCCAGAGCCAGTCTTTGAGCAAGAGCCAGAGCCAGTCTTTGAGCAAGAGCCAGAGCCAGTCTTTGAGCCAGAGCCAGGAGAGCCCGTCTTTGAGCCAGAGCCAGGAGAGCCCGTCTTTGAGCCAGAGCCAGGAGAGCCCGTCTTTGAGCCAGAGCCAGGAGAGCCCGTCTTTGAGCAAGAGCCAGGAGAGCCCGTCTTTGAGCAAGAGCCAGGAGAGCCCGTCTTTGAGCAAGAGCCAGGAGAGCCCGTCTTTGAGCAAGAGCCAGGAGAGCCCGTCTTTGAGCAAGAGCCAGGAGAGCCCGTCTTTGAGCAAGAGCCAGGAGAGCCCGTCTTTGAGCAAGAGCCAGGAGAGCCCATCTTTGAGCAAGAGCCAGGAGAGCCAGTCTTTGAGCAAGAGCCCGTCTTTGAGCAAGAGCCAGGAGAGCCCGTCTTTGAGCAAGAGCCAGGAGAGCCCGTCTTTGAGCAAGAGCCAGGAGAGCCCGTCTTTGAGCAAGAGCCAGGAGAGCCCGTCTTTGAGCAAGAGCCAGGAGAGCCCGTCTTTGAGCAAGAGCCAGGAGAGCCCGTCTTTGAGCAAGAGCCAGGAGAGCCCGTCTTTGAGCAAGAGCCAGGAGAGCCCGTCTTTGAGCCAGTCTTTGAGCCAGAGCCAGGAGAGCCCGTCTTTGAGCCAGTCTTTGAGCCAGAGCCAGGAGAGCCCGTCTTTGAGCCAGTCTTTGAGCCAGAGCCAGGAGAGCCCGTCTTTGAGCAAGAGCCAGGAGAGCCCGTCTTTGAGCAAGAGCCAGGAGAGCCCGTCTTTGAGCAAGAGCCAGGAGAGCCCGTCTTTGAGCAAGAGCCAGGAGAGCCCGTCTTTGAGCAAGAGCCAGGAGAGCCCGTCTTTGAGCAAGAGCCAGGAGAGCCCGTCTTTGAGCAAGAGCCAGGAGAGCCCGTCTTTGAGCAAGAGCCAGGAGAGCCCGTCTTTGAGCAAGAGCCAGGAGAGCCCGTCTTTGAGCAAGAGCCAGGAGAGCCCGTCTTTGAGCCAGTCTTTGAGCAAGAGCCAGGAGAGCCCGTCTTTGAGCCAGTCTTTGAGCAAGAGCCAGGAGAGCCCGTCTTTGAGCCAGTCTTTGAGCAAGAGCCAGGAGAGCCCGTCTTTGAGCCAGTCTTTGAGCCAGAGCCAGGAGAGCCCGTCTTTGAGCCAGTCTTTGAGCCAGAGCCAGGAGAGCCCGTCTTTGAGCCAGAGCCAGGAGAGCCCGTCTTTGAGCAAGAGCCAGGAGAGCCCGTCTTTGAGCAAGAGCCAGGAGAGCCCGTCTTTGAGCAAGAGCCAGGAGAGCCCGTCTTTGAGCAAGAGCCAGGAGAGCCCGTCTTTGAGCAAGAGCCAGGAGAGCCCGTCTTTGAGCAAGAGCCAGGAGAGCCCGTCTTTGAGCAAGAGCCAGGAGAGCCCGTCTTTGAGCAAGAGCCAGGAGAGCCCGTCTTTGAGCAAGAGCCAGGAGAGCCCGTCTTTGAGCAAGAGCCAGGAGAGCCCGTCTTTGAGCAAGAGCCAGGAGAGCCCGTCTTTGAGCCAGTCTTTGAGCAAGAGCCAGGAGAGCCCGTCTTTGAGCCAGTCTTTGAGTAAGAGCCAGGAGAGCCAGTCTTTGAGCAAGAGCCAGGAGAGCCCGTCTTTGAGCCAGTCTTTGAGCAAGAGCCAGGAGAGCCCGTCTTTGAGCCAGTCTTTGAGCAAGAGCCAGGAGAGCCCGTCTTTGAGCCAGTCTTTGAGCAAGAGCCAGGAGAGCCCGTCTTTGAGCCAGTCTTTGAGCAAGAGCCAGGAGAGCCCGTCTTTGAGCCAGTCTTTGAGCAAGAGCCAGGAGAGCCCGTCTTTGAGCCAGTCTTTGAGCCAGAGCCAGGAGAGCCCGTCTTTGAGCCAGTCTTTGAGCCAGAGCCAGGAGAGCCCGTCTTTGAGCAAGAGCCAGGAGAGCCCGTCTTTGAGCAAGAGCCAGGAGAGCCCGTCTTTGAGCAAGAGCCAGGAGAGCCCGTCTTTGAGCAAGAGCCAGGAGAGCCCGTCTTTGAGCAAGAGCCAGGAGAGCCCGTCTTTGAGCAAGAGCCAGGAGAGCCCGTCTTTGAGCAAGAGCCAGGAGAGCCCGTCTTTGAGCAAGAGCCAGGAGAGCCCGTCTTTGAGCCAGTCTTTGAGCAAGAGCCAGGAGGGCCCGTCTTTGAGCCAGTCTTTGAGCAAGAGCCAGGAGAGCCAGTCTTTGAGCAAGAGCCAGGAGAGCCCGTCTTTGAGCCAGTCTTTGAGCAAGAGCCAGGAGAGCCCGTCTTTGAGCCAGTCTTTGAGCAAGAGCCAGGAGAGCCCGTCTTTGAGCCAGTCTTTGAGCAAGAGCCAGGAGAGCCCGTCTTTGAGCCAGTCTTTGAGCAAGAGCCAGGAGAGCCCGTCTTTGAGCCAGTCTTTGAGCAAGAGCCTGGAGAGCCCGTCTTTGAGCCAGTCTTTGAGCAAGAGCCAGGAGAGCCCGTCTTTGAGCCAGTCTTTGAGCAAGAGCCAGGAGAGCCCGTCTTTGAGCAAGAGCCAGAGCCAGTCTTTGAGCCAGTCTTTGAGCAAGAGCCAGAGCCAGTCTTTGAGCAAGAGCCAGAGCCAGTCTTTGAGCCAGTCTTTGAGCAAGAGCCAGAGCCAGTCTTTGAGCAAGAGCCAGAGCCCGTCTTTGAGCAAGAGCCAGAGCCAGTCTTTGAGCCAGTCTTTGAGCAAGAGCCAGAGCCAGTCTTTGAGCAAGAGCCAGAGCCCGTCTTTGAGCAAGAGCCAGGAGAGCCCGTCTTTGAGCAAGAGCCAGAGCCAGTCTTTGAGCCAGTCTTTGAGCAAGAGCCAGAGCCAGGAGAGCCAGTCTTTGAGCAAGAGCCAGAGCCAGTCTTTGAGCAAGAGCCAGAGCCAGTCTTTGAGCAAGAGCCAGAGCCAGTCTTTGAGCAAGAGCCAGAGCCAGTCTTTGAGCAAGAGCCAGAGCCAGTCTTTGAGCAAGAGCCAGAGCCAGTCTTTGAGCAAGAGCCAGAGCCAGTCTTTGAGCAAGAGCCAGAGCCCGTCTTTGAGCAAGAGCCAGAGCCCGTCTTTGAGCAAGAGCCAGGAGAGCCCGTCTTTGAGCAAGAGCCAGAGCCAGTCTTTGAGCCAGTCTTTGAGCAAGAGCCAGAGCCAGGAGAGCCAGTCTTTGAGCAAGAGCCAGAGCCAGTCTTTGAGCAAGAGCCAGAGCCAGTCTTTGAGCAAGAGCCAGAGCCCGTCTTTGAGCAAGAGCCAGGAGAGCCCGTCTTTGAGCAAGAGCCAGGAGAGCCCGTCTTTGAGCAAGAGCCAGGAGAGCCCGTCTTTGAGCAAGAGCCAGGAGAGCCCGTCTTTGAGCCAGTCTTTGAGCAAGAGCCAGGAGAGCCCGTCTTTGAGCCAGTCTTTGAGTAAGAGCCAGGAGAGCCAGTCTTTGAGCAAGAGCCAGGAGAGCCCGTCTTTGAGCCAGTCTTTGAGCAAGAGCCAGGAGAGCCCGTCTTTGAGCCAGTCTTTGAGCAAGAGCCAGGAGAGCCCGTCTTTGAGCCAGTCTTTGAGCAAGAGCCAGGAGAGCCCGTCTTTGAGCCAGTCTTTGAGCAAGAGCCAGGAGAGCCCGTCTTTGAGCCAGTCTTTGAGCAAGAGCCAGGAGAGCCCGTCTTTGAGCCAGTCTTTGAGCCAGAGCCAGGAGAGCCCGTCTTTGAGCCAGTCTTTGAGCCAGAGCCAGGAGAGCCCGTCTTTGAGCAAGAGCCAGGAGAGCCCGTCTTTGAGCAAGAGCCAGGAGAGCCCGTCTTTGAGCAAGAGCCAGGAGAGCCCGTCTTTGAGCAAGAGCCAGGAGAGCCCGTCTTTGAGCAAGAGCCAGGAGAGCCCGTCTTTGAGCAAGAGCCAGGAGAGCCCGTCTTTGAGCAAGAGCCAGGAGAGCCCGTCTTTGAGCAAGAGCCAGGAGAGCCCGTCTTTGAGCAAGAGCCAGGAGAGCCCGTCTTTGAGCCAGTCTTTGAGCAAGAGCCAGGAGGGCCCGTCTTTGAGCCAGTCTTTGAGCAAGAGCCAGGAGAGCCAGTCTTTGAGCAAGAGCCAGGAGAGCCCGTCTTTGAGCCAGTCTTTGAGCAAGAGCCAGGAGAGCCCGTCTTTGAGCCAGTCTTTGAGCAAGAGCCAGGAGAGCCCGTCTTTGAGCCAGTCTTTGAGCAAGAGCCAGGAGAGCCCGTCTTTGAGCCAGTCTTTGAGCAAGAGCCAGGAGAGCCCGTCTTTGAGCCAGTCTTTGAGCAAGAGCCTGGAGAGCCCGTCTTTGAGCCAGTCTTTGAGCAAGAGCCAGGAGAGCCCGTCTTTGAGCCAGTCTTTGAGCAAGAGCCAGGAGAGCCCGTCTTTGAGCAAGAGCCAGAGCCAGTCTTTGAGCCAGTCTTTGAGCAAGAGCCAGAGCCAGTCTTTGAGCAAGAGCCAGAGCCAGTCTTTGAGCCAGTCTTTGAGCAAGAGCCAGAGCCAGTCTTTGAGCAAGAGCCAGAGCCAGTCTTTGAGCCAGTCTTTGAGCAAGAGCCAGAGCCAGTCTTTGAGCAAGAGCCAGAGCCCGTCTTTGAGCAAGAGCCAGAGCCAGTCTTTGAGCCAGTCTTTGAGCAAGAGCCAGAGCCAGTCTTTGAGCAAGAGCCAGAGCCCGTCTTTGAGCAAGAGCCAGGAGAGCCCGTCTTTGAGCAAGAGCCAGAGCCAGTCTTTGAGCCAGTCTTTGAGCAAGAGCCAGAGCCAGGAGAGCCAGTCTTTGAGCAAGAGCCAGAGCCAGTCTTTGAGCAAGAGCCAGAGCCAGTCTTTGAGCAAGAGCCAGAGCCAGTCTTTGAGCAAGAGCCAGAGCCAGTCTTTGAGCAAGAGCCAGAGCCAGTCTTTGAGCAAGAGCCAGAGCCAGTCTTTGAGCAAGAGCCAGAGCCAGTCTTTGAGCAAGAGCCAGAGCCCGTCTTTGAGCAAGAGCCAGAGCCCGTCTTTGAGCAAGAGCCAGGAGAGCCCGTCTTTGAGCAAGAGCCAGAGCCAGTCTTTGAGCCAGTCTTTGAGCAAGAGCCAGAGCCAGGAGAGCCAGTCTTTGAGCAAGAGCCAGAGCCAGTCTTTGAGCAAGAGCCAGAGCCAGTCTTTGAGCAAGAGCCAGAGCCCGTCTTTGAGCAAGAGCCAGGAGAGCCCGTCTTTGAGCAAGAGCCAGAGCCAGTCTTTGAGCCAGTCTTTGAGCAAGAGCCAGAGCCAGGAGAGCCAGTCTTTGAGCAAGAGCCAGAGCCAGTCTTTGAGCAAGAGCCAGAGCCAGTCTTTGAGCAAGAGCCAGAGCCAGTCTTTGAGCAAGAGCCAGAGCCAGTCTTTGAGCAAGAGCCAGAGCCAGTCTTTGAGCAAGAGCCAGAGCCAGTCTTTGAGCAAGAGCCAGAGCCAGTCTTTGAGCAAGAGCCAGAGCCCGTCTTTGAGCAAGAGCCAGGAGAGCCCGTCTTTGAGCAAGAGCCAGAGCCAGTCTTTGAGCCAGTCTTTGAGCCAGAGCCAGGAGAGCCAGTCTTTGAGCAAGAGCCAGAGCCCGTCTTTGAGCAAGAGCCAGAGCCCGTCTTTGAGCAAGAGCCAGAGCCCGTCTTTGAGCAAGAGCCAGAGCCCGTCTTTGAGCAAGAGCCAGAGCCAGTCTTTGAGCAAGAGCCAGAGCCAGTCTTTGAGCAAGAGCCAGGAGAGCCCGTCTTTGAGCAAGAGCCAGAGCCCGTCTTTGAGCAAGAGCCAGAGCCCGTCTTTGAGCAAGAGCCAGAGCCAGTCTTTGAGCAAGAGCCAGAGCCAGTCTTTGAGCAAGAGCCAGGAGAGCCCGTCTTTGAGCAAGAGCCAGAGCCCGTCTTTGAGCAAGAGCCCGTCTTTGAGCAAGAGCCCGTCTTTGAGCAAGAGCCCGTCTTTGAGCAAGAGCCCGTCTTTGTGCAAGAGCCAGAGCCCGTCTTTGAGCAATTTGAGCAAGAGCCAGAGCCCGTCTTTGAGCAAGAGCCAGAGCCCGTCTTTGAGCAAGAGCCAGAGCCCGTCTTTGAGCAAGAGCCAGAGCCCGTCTTTGAGCAAGAGCCAGAGCCCGTCTTTGAGCAAGAGCCAGAGCCCGTCTTTGAGCAAGAGCCAGAGCCCGTCTTTGAGCAAGAGCCAGAGCCCGTCTTTGAGCAAGAGCCAGAGCCCGTCTTTGAGCAAGAGCCAGAGCCCGTCTTTGAGCAAGAGCCAGAGCCCGTCTTTGAGCAAGAGCCAGAGCCCGTCTTTGAGCAAGAGCCAGAGCCCGTCTTTGAGCAAGAGCCAGAGCCCGTCTTTGAGCAAGAGCCAGAGCCCGTCTTTGAGCAAGAGCCAGAGCCCGTCTTTGAGCAAGAGCCAGAGCCCGTCTTTGAGCAAGAGCCAGAGCCCGTCTTTGAGCAAGAGCCAGAGCCCGTCTTTGAGCAAGAGCCAGAGCCCGTCTTTGAGCAAGAGCCAGAGCCCGTCTTTGAGCAAGAGCCAGAGCCCGTCTTTGAGCAAGAGCCAGAGCCCGTCTTTGAGCAAGAGCCAGAGCCCGTCTTTGAGCAAGAGCCAGAGCCCGTCTTTGAGCAAGAGCCAGAGCCCGTCTTTGAGCAAGAGCCAGAGCCCGTCTTTGAGCCCGTCTTTGAGCAAGAGCCAGAGCCCGTCTTTGAGCAAGAGCCAGAGCCCTTCTTTGAGCAAGAGCCAGAGCCCGTCTTTGAGCAAGAGCCAGAGCCCTTCTTTGAGCAAGAGCCAGAGCCCGTCTTTGAGCAAGAGCCAGAGCCCGTCTTTGAGCCCGTCTTTGAGCAAGAGCCAGAGCCCGTCTTTGAGCCCGTCTTTGAGCAAGAGCCAGAGCCCGTCTTTGAGCAAGAGCCAGAGCCCTTCTTTGAGCAAGAGCCAGAGCCCGTCTTTGAGCAAGAGCCAGAGCCCGTCTTTGAGCAAGAGCCAGAGCCCGTCTTTGAGCAAGAGCCAGAGCCCGTCTTCGAGCAAGAGCCAGAGCCCATCGCCTGTTCGCCGGAACCGGAACCAATCACCTACCCGCCAGAGACTGAGCACACCACACATGAGTCCACACGAGAGAACGCAGCGCTGATTGTGATGTCTGCGGCGATTCTGTGTGTGTGGGCTACACACACATCAGCTCTGGTCCATGAGTCCAGTTCCGAGTCCCATGATGTGCTGGCCCCGTCCAGTTCCGAGTCCCATGATGTGCTGGCCCTGTCCAGTTCCGAGTCCCATGATGTGCTGGCCCCGTCCAGTTCCGAGTCCCATGATGTGCTGGCCCCGTCCAGTTCCGAGTCCCATGATGTGCTGGTCCCGTCCAGTCCTGCGCCAGAGCCCGCTGATCCTGCGCCGCCACGGTCGTTTGCAGGGGCTTCACCACCCTGGCCCTCGCCTCGTCCTGCTCCGCCCTGGCCTGCTCCGCCCTGGCCTGCTCCAGGCTACGACCCCGTAGCTACCCCCAAGAAATTTTTTGGGGGGGGCAGTAGGCCACCACCATGGTCTTCTCCGCCGTGGCCGCCCGAGGGTCCGACAGTTCCGCCCGAGGGTCCGACAGCCTGCTCCGCCGTGGACACGCCCTCAGCCTGCTCCGCCGTGGACACGCCCTCAGCCTGCTCCACCCTGGCCGCCTGCACGTCCAGCTCCGCCCACGTTCCATGGCCCAGGTCCGCCCACGTTCCATGGCCCATGCCCGTCATTGCAAGGCCTCGTTCCCGTTCCCTGCACGGACCTGGGCCTCCATCCCGCCCCCAAGTCCGCCTCCGCTTCTCCGCCCCCCTGAACTTTTTGGTGTTTTATGGGCGTCAGGAGCCGCCCATAGGGAGGGGGCTATGTCACGGTGTGGGTTTGTCTTGTCATGTTTAGTGGTTCCCTGTCTGTCTATTAGTCTTCCCAGGTGTTTCCCGTTAACCACGCCCCCTTGTTATCCTGTTTAGATCGTTTGCCCCTGTATTTAAGCCCTGTGTTTCAGTCCAGTCTTTGTGAGTTCTTGTATTGGTTGTATTGTTGTAATGCTGTATGCACGCTGTCCTGTTCCTGAGTCTAGAGACCAAGTCTGTTTAAGTTTCTAGTTTATTTCAATAAAACATTGCTGCACGTGGATCCTGCGTTTATCTCTGCTTCAGCTGCTTCACAACAGTGAGCTTCAGATGAAATAGATTAGTGTCATTAATGTATAACGTATAACAGGAGATCAGCTGAACCTGTGACTGAACACTTCTCAGACTTTCCTTTGTTTTGTGAAACGCAGTCGATCATGACTTGATTATTTATGAGCTGTAATCTGATTGTTTAAAGCACTTTTTCAAGCATTTCACATGTGGATCACAGGTGAACTCAAGTGTGGAGGGTTTTGGCTGTTGGTTGATCAGTACATTTTCATGACCTTTCATGTATATTACACTTTCAGTTAATAACAGACAATGAAACATTATTTATGACCAACAAAAGCAACACACTTGATAAGATGAAATTGTCTTGCTTTAAAGGGACAATGTGTAGTTTTTTAAGTATTTTATTATCTAAAATCAATATTTTTATTCATAAATATGTCCTCAATGGTGTACAAATACCTCTGCCAATTATCTGACTTATCCTCGTAAACGAAGAATTTATTATCTTTATATACATGTGACGGGTAGGTTCACGGAGGCTTCAATGTCGTTCCGCCATCTTGAAAAACAAGAGAGGGTCAAAAAGTACTAGGCCAACGCGTTTTCGTTCAGAGCCAGCGTCACGTGACTGAAAGCAGCAGAACCGGACAACAAGATTTGAGAGACGCTCGTCACTGCACCGGCAAGTTTAAAAGGCTGCATTGCACTGTTATTTATAATGGAGGACCATACTTATGTGGAGCCACAGGACCGGAGATTACAAAAAACAAGGTTTAATGTCGGGATAGATTTTTCCAGGTGGAAAGAGTTGATGCAGGAGAAAGCTTTCAAAAGAGACGCTGAACTTGCTTTATTCTCAACAGGTTACGTTAAGTCAATGTTACGGTCTAAATTACAAGCTTTTTTTGGTCGCTTCTTTGCCTTTGGAAACTTTCAATTCTATCAAACATCCGTTTGTTCGTTGTGTCAAGTTGCAGTTTGTTTGAAATAACAAACCTGTTCACCCGAAGGAAAACTCGACGAAGTGCTATTTGAAGACATCCTGTCATAGCTTTTTGGTACATAACAGCTACCGTGGATGCAAAACACATTTGAAAAAGCGAGGCGCTGGAGAGCACAATTCGTTTGAATGCAAAATACAATCTCACCGCTAGATGGGAGAAATTCCTACACAATTTCCCTTTAAGCCTCTAATAACCTGATGCCGTCATGCTCTGATTCTAGTCAAAATGCAAATCTAGTTCAAATCTGATTTTATCTGTTATTTCAGTAAACCACACAGAAGATCTGTAGCATCTTTAAGCCGCTGGTATTGGTAACCGCGTAAGCAAGTTTTAGACGCGTACTAACAGATGTAACAACAGTGTCTTTCTTTATTGTGATTTAATGAATAAACATTGCAAACAATTATCTTCCTGTGGTGTCATTCTTTCAAGTTCTTTCAAGTTCAAGTTCTTTCAAGTTCACAGAATATAAATCTGAAGTCCATACCTTAGATCCAGCATGTCCAGCTCAGGCCAACACTATAATCCCAGAAGCATGAAAGGTCATGAGCTTTACACAAACACACACTGTTTACTGTCCCCCACGTCAACCAAGATGTTTATCTCTTTCTTTCTTCAGTGGAAAAGAAATGAAGATTTTTGAGGAAAACACTCCAGGATTTTCTCCATATAGTGACTTCAATGGAGTCCAATGGGTCGAAGGTCCAAATGTGAGTTTCAGTGCAGCTTCAAAGTCTCGACACGATCCAGCCGAGGAATAAGAGTCTAATCTAGACAAACCAGCGCACATTTATAACAAAATAAACATATATACTTTTAACCACAAATGCTTGTCTTGCATGTCCACAAATTAAATACATTTCTCTGACGACATCATTGTTTTAACTTTTATTTATGTATTTTTGTGTAAATGTAAATGGCGTTTGTCTTAGTCTTTGCACGTTGGCTTTGTAAACACTGGGTCGGTTCTTACACCTCCGTCACGCTTGATCTTTCACCGTGATTACGTAATGCGTGTCTCATCACAGATCTAGTGCAAGACCAGCATTTGTCATCATTAATATTGTGTTCTTCTGTTGGAAATGACTATAATTTTCCTGCATCATCTTTTCAGTTTTGGATCTATTAAGTTCCAGATCTACATCACATATCTCCATCTCTGAACGTTGATCAACTTCTCCATTGAGCATCACATCTGACTTCACATGTCTTCAACTTCAGGAAGTAGTTTAACCTGATTTTGGATTGAACTTCGTTTCTTAATCTCTTTTACGTTTGATTCTTGGTCAGAAGCTTCTGATTCTTGAATTGTTTCTTTGGCAAACGGGTGATATTCTTCCTGTATATCTTGAATCTGAGTTTCAGTTAAAAGAGACTTGTCCACATGGCATCCATCAAACACCTTTACATTAGGCACACTACAATTATTTTCCTCCAATTCCCCTTGTATCTCAACTTCTTCCTGATCCACTTCTACTTCAATACTGTCTTGAATTTGACTTTAAATTGGAAAAAGTGATTTAAGCCTTTCACAATTTGCAATGATGAATAGCAAGCGATACTCTGAGAAGACACAAGTTCCTGATTCACATTTCCATCAGACCAATGTGTAACTGAAGAAAATCCTCTACAATTTCCCACAGTGGTTTTGCTGAAGTCCTGATTAAATGCTTTCGGAGCAATTGCTCAAAGCTTCCAACAGAGATCCTGTTAACAACAGAGGGAGAACCAGCTTCATCACCGCAGTCACGGCTCCTTTCTGAATGTCTATTGTCAAGCCGACCCAATAGTGTTCTGATAGCATATGTGTCACGATTAGCAGCTGGAGTGCCCTTGATGGCCTCCACTACATTACCCATAACCCACTGCTCAGACTAACCCTCGCACTACATTACCCATAACCCACTGCTCAGACTAACCAACCAGGATCGTCATCAGCTGTTCCTCATATCCTTGTTAGTCTCAGTAGCCCCCATGTCTCATTGTTCATGTTTTAATTTGTTATGTTCATGAGTTCATATTTCTAAATCAAGTCAGGTCTTTACTTTTTATCTGTTCACTTTTGGATTCAATAAAACTGCACTTGGGTTCAGTTCAACTCGCCTACAGGAGAGTTTACAAATATATTCTTTACAAATATTCACTTAAATTGCGTCTTCATCTTTCATCTTTCAACTTTCATCTTTTAAATGATGTAAATCAGCAAAAGAGAGAAATGTGTCTGGACTGAACGAGAGATCTGTTATGATGGTCATGGTGAGAGTTAAAGATCAGACATGAGCTTTCCAAACACGAATCTGCTGAAAACATGATGTACAGTATTTATACATGCTTTATATTCATGGTTTACATGACAGAAGAATCTTAAAACAGTAAACGTACGAAAAGCTGGATCTGACAATCATAGTCCATTTTGAAAACTTAATAACAATAAGCACTTTTGGCCTTTTAAAAATACTCCAACTCTTCATCTTTACACTTCATTTTTTGAACAAACTCTCAATAATCTGCCATCATATTAAAGTCTAGATGTTTCTTGAAGACTAAATATGTATCATGAATCTACAGACACACACTTCAGTTTATCACACAGATCAGTGTCTCTCTCTGCTGGAGATCATCAGTATTACAGCAGATCAACAGAAGATCACATGATCATCTTCATATCACATGATCATCTTCATCATATCACATTATAGACCCCTTTTGCGCCGACGTCACAATTACGTCACGGCTTTAGCTGGAGGCAAAACAAAGTGAAAACTGGAGGCGGCCAATACAAACCAGCACAGATTCGGCTACATAATAAGGATCTTAAATTATTATTATTGTTATTAAATGTCATCTTGTTGTGTTTCTGGGTGCAAGAATCACCTACAGGACCCAATTTGAAAATTTATCGCATAATGTTTTCTAAATTATTGTGATTATTTGTGAATCCTCTATGATTGTATACATTGTTGTGATTGATTGTGATAGACTTTTTGAAGAACCTGGTAAGAAAGAATAATCAAATACATAGTTAATTAATATAATTTTAATGCATAAAAAATATATATATATTTCTAGAAAATATTCACATCATTAAAATTGCACTGTAATGTCACTCTTTACATTGTCGTCTTCTGGCCTTGGCGCTGGGCAGGACCGCGCAATGTAACGTTGCCACAAGTCAAGACCATTCATCACATAGTTATAGGCATCTAAAGATTTATATGCCCTCAGTTTGTCTTTACGCTCGGTTTCTCTATCAGGTCGGTGTAGTTTGGCCACTCACCCGAGGTAACGTTAATCCTGTCAGATCGTCCATCCACTGACTGAGCGTGTATGGGTCGGCCAATCTGGTTCTGTCCGTAAAATTAACTTTTGCAAATAACAATCGCGGTCCTGGACAGTGAGTGACCTTGCACATTTTTTCCCGTCATTGTTAAAACACAAGCTAACAAAACTTGCAAACTAGCGTTAGTGAAGCGGCCAGAGGAATCGTTCTGCCTCCACCTAAGCTCCGCCCACATAAAAACGTCATCATGTTTACCAACTGAAAAGGGGTCTGTGTTGGACTTCATGCAGCTCTGCGCAGACCGATCGGTGGCTGACTTGAAGCAGTGCATGATGGTTAGAAATGTTGTCGACTTGATGCAGCGCCGACGCCACGTGACTGTGACGTATGTCATCAAAGTAGCGCGAGAGCGATTCGAGAGCAGCCGCAGGACGCAGCCAGCGCAGATCCTCTTTTTTTTTTTTATGCTTATTCTATGTTATTATTCCTTGACATAGGGTGGGAGGAAGAGATTTTTTCTCTATGCTTTCTCTAAAAACCTCTAATAGAAATGATGCTATTTTTTTGCTAAAAAGTTTATAAAACTCTGAAGTGAGTCCATCAGTGCCAGGAGACTTTCCATTTTTTAATGAATTAATTGCTTCTACAATCTCATTCATGGTAATAGGAGTGTCACAAAAATCTTTATCTACCATATTCAATTGCTGTACATTCTGAAGAGACTCGAAGAAATCAGTTGCATCTTGGTGGCAAAATTTAGATGTATATAAGTCTGTGTAAAATTTAGAACAGAATTTTCCAATTACTCTTTGATCTTCATTTAATATTCCATCAATCATGAGTTTCCCTATATTACTTGTTTTAGCTTGTTGTCTTTCTAAACGAAAATTATAAGCAGAGCTTTGTTCACCTTCCTCAAGCCACTTTCTGCGTGATCGGACGTAAGCTCCTTCAGCTTTATATTTATATATTTTATCTAATTGTAGATGGTGTTCGCCAGCGCAGATCCTCAAGAGCAGCTGCAGGAGCTCTGATGACGACACAGCTGTTCCACTATTGGCCGGATTCACCGCATGACAACGATCACATTGTGTTTCGTGTTATTCTCACACCTTTAGTTCCACGAAAGCTCACAAATCATTTTTTATAACTATTTTCATACAGTCATAATGTTATATTATGTCATGTTTATCAAAATAAAAACAACCCAGGCTCATTGGAAATACGTTAGTCTGCCTACATTTTTGCAAAACCTGAAATACGTACCTCCAGGTACGTTTCCCTGCACTTTTCGAGTGAAAAGTCCACTAGAGGCGCTAAGTGGTATCATTTTTTCTCCGTTCCAGATGGTTAAATAAAGGTTATAAAAACAATAATATGAGTAATGTACAGACTTCTCAGTAGGCCTATACACTCATTTTAATATAAATTAGGATTTTTTTCCACGCTTTTGAGGTGCCACACAGCCCAGTCTCACGGCAGTTCGTGATATGGTCACGTCATTTTATCTACTGGTTCGTGATACGGACACGTTATTTCGTTATTTTCGCGATATCAGCATTTTTATTTATTTATTTATTTAATTTATTTGTTTACTACTAATGTAATGCACGATTATTTCTGCCAGTCGGGCAGCTGTTTAATTGACATTTATTCACGATATCTTATCATGTTTATATATGTATTTATTTTAATGTTATTATTTCGGTCTTATTGCCAGGGAAGCTGGACTGCTTTGCTGTTTATTGATTTAAAAAAAAAAGTATAAACGACTACACGAATTTTATCAGTAGGAAATCGCGTTGAAGAACCTTCCGAACACATCGCGATATTTGGCATCAGTTCACGTGTTCCAGATGTTGGTAAGTAGTCGAAAATACACTGTCCTAATAATGTTTGATATAATGTCTTTTCTGATGGTCGAAATGAATCAGATTAGCTCATGTTCAGTCACTGCATTATATTTGTCATCTCCACGGAGATTTGCGTTTCATTGCTTTCTAATTCAAAACAGGGTAACACTATCTGTCACGTGACGTGCTACAGGCCTAGACCTTTTATCAGTTAATCATATTCATATTAGGTTTAAAGTAAGTTAGTACAATTAGTTCCAAAGTGGTATTTGTAGTAGAATCACAGTAACCACAACAATTACCTTGCTTTTACCACAGTAGCCTTAGTTTTACTGTGATAGGTGTGGTAAAAGGACAGGAACCACAACACTTACCACACTTTTACCACATTATTTGTAGTTTTAATGTGATATTTGTTGTAAATGCATATTAACCACAACATTTACCATGCTTTCACCACATTATTTGTAGTTTTAATGTGATATTTGTTCTAAATGCATATTAACCACAACACTTACCACACTTTTACCACATTATTTGTAGTTTTAATGTGATATTTGTTGTAAATGCATATTAAACACAACACTTACCATGCTTTTACCACATTATTTGTACTTTTAATGTGATATTTGTTGTAAATGCACAGTAACCACAACACTTATCATGCTTTTACCACAGTAACCTTTGTTTTACTGTGATAGGTGTGGTAAAAGGACAGTAACAAAACTGTCCGTGCTTTTACCTCAGTATTGGTAGTTTTAAAGTGATATTTGTTGTAAATGCATATTAATCACAACACTTACCATGCTTTGAATGCCAAATAATGTAACAAAAAATATTTGTAAGGTAAATCAGTAATTTTTCCATTAAATAATCCGATATATTTTACATAATGATATTTTCTTTTCTCTTTTTTTCAGCTGAAAAGACCAAAAGGGCCTTTCGGACTCAGTCAGCTCATTATTGTTTGAGGAGAAGTAAACGGGAGACGAAAAGCTACAAAGGCAAATATTCGCAATGGTATGTATGTGTTGGTTTTAACCCTAAATCAAACATTTTATCAAGCATTTGTTGTTTCTTAAACCTTTTCTTACAAAACCCATAGCCCAATCAGTACAAACATAGTCTAAAAGTCTTAATAATTCACAGAATTTAACAAGTTGTCAAATTCGTACAATACTTGTACATAATCATGCAGCTTTTACTCCTAGTGCTGTCAATGGCTAGTGCCTCAATTCCTGTACATATTTATCTCCATATTTGTAAATCAGTTGCGCGCCTTCTTGGAAAGTAGTCGGATGTCCCATACACTATCAGAAAAGTTTATATTAATTGCATTGTATTCATTAAAATTATTACAAATTGGACCCTGTCTGTTGATGTTCCAATGATACATGAAGTCTCTCCACACCTCATAACCTTCCTCTGTTTGCAAGAGTGGAAAAGCTAATTTGACTTGTCACATGACATCAGATACTCGATTATTTTGTCATGATCAGATCAGTTACACTGCTGATAACTCTCCCGTTTGCATGTAAATCATGTTATTTTTAAACAAGTTTATATGATTATTGCTTGCTATTAAAGAAAATGACCACATATCAGTGAGCTTATTACATAAATGCATTTAACATTTAATTATGCAATACTCCTTACAGAAAAATATCCCACAGTTATGGATAAACTCACAACATCATCATCAAGTCCTGTGCTGGGCACATTGGGCAACAAGTGTCCTCCAACGTATTCGATCCGTGGACCAGTTCTCCTCATCTTCCCATGGGACACTGACATTCTTCAGGTCTTCGTGAAACATCTGTCTCCATGTCTTCCTTGATCTTCCCTGTCTCCAGCATCCTCCTGGTGGTGTCCACTTCATAACTGTCTTTGGGTTGTGTAGTTTGGGCATGTGTAGGATGTGTCCAGCGAGGTGCTCCCTTTTTTTCTGTCACAGTTTCTGAAAGTCTTTATGTGGAGTCCCACTCTTATGATCTCTGATATATGCAGAACCATTATTTAAAATAGTCATTTATCTTTTTCCATATTGTTAAAGAATTTTGTTTTCTCGTTTCATCTTCATAAACTGTACTTGAGGTCTGCCTAATGCCTTTATCAAACAAGCGTCAGTGCTCATCAGGAGTTTTGGTAAAGGACATATTCATTGACATCCATTAGTTCTAGCCATGCAGCGACTTATATGCAATATAATATGCAATAGTCAAATGTATTTTTCTGCAAGTGTATATAGCAGGTGTTTGTCCGAACAATTGAAGATAGTGAGAGTGTTCAAGAAAACCTTTTGAAACAAGCAATATTTATGGAGTTCTGTTTGGTGCTGAAAGAGTATTAAAGAAAATGACACACTTGACAACTGGACATTATTCTGAGTTTGTTACCTTTACATTTAGATGGACTTAATGTCTTACATTTAGCTTCATTAAACCTTCAATTACAGTGGTCACTATTTATCCACCATAACTACATCTATGTTATCATTATATGACTACCTGGTTAATGTAATTGTAATACAGGCCTACCTGTGAATGTATTTTATAGAAGCATTTTCTTGCTGACATTTATAATAATTAACTATTTTAGGTTTCCTTTCATTTAGTTACAATAAAAGTGACCAATAATCACAAGGATATAGAATTAAAGTTGAGAATGTAAAATGTTGTGCTTAAGTTTTCACCTATTTGTTCTTTAAAGGGAAGAAACAAATATATTTTCACATAACAAAGTTGAATCTCAACTCGTGGTTTGTAAAAATATAACTTCATCAGCGATTTTTTAAAAATAACTGTATGTGTCACTATAATAGATTGCCCCTGTATCTGGATTTTATGTTTTGTTTACAATTAACTGATTTTTATTCTGTTGTGCAGTAGTTTTGGCACTACATTTGTCTTTAAACAGTTTGACATTAAATATTGGAATTTGCTTTAAAAATTGTGTGCATTCATTATGCTTTTGTTACATTTTGTTATATAATATACTTGATATACTATACATACACTGTAAATGTTAGAAGCACTTAAGTACATGCAATTATCTTTAATTAAAAAAAATTGCAAACTACCCTTCCATTGTGTCATTGCTTAGAAAAAAAGTTTCTCTTTCAAATGTATGCATCAGTCTAATCAAATATGCAAATTTGTGTCATGATCATATGAATCCAACGTTTTTGGATGGTAACCACACAAAGGAGTCTTTTTGTTATCCCTGCAGCCGGAACCGGAAGAGATCTGTCATCATTTACCATAAATGGGCAAGTTAAGTGTGACGCCTCTGTTCAGCTGGGTTGTCATTGGCTGTGACTTTATCGCAGAACACGCTGTGATTGGACTATCTTTTAACCCATATAAAACGGCGCTTCATGTTACAAAGTATGTTTTGGTGTTATTATTACGTTAGTTATACATTAAGGTAACTAGAAAGTGTATCTATGTTGTGAGAAATTTCTCCTTTACCGAGATCCCAACCCTAACCCTAAGCATGTCTGCATATTTCAATGAACTACAGCACAATGTTTCCTGTTCCATTGATATAATGACAGAGATATGTGGGTAATGTAGTTTAAAACGTTTAGTAATGAAACAGTAAATGTTAAATAAATAATATCTTTAATGGGCAACTGGATATCTAAATTTGTTAATTGTGCAAACCTTTATGATATATATGAGGGATAGGTTGCAATTTGATATTTTACTGTGAGCACTTTTAAAATAACCTTTATGCCAGCTTTCCATATATGTCTGAAAACTGTGCCCAATATTATTTAGTAAACATAGCATAAGCAGTTGTCCTTCATATTGTCTCTTTGATACACTAACCGGACTTTGAGTTACAGCCATTTGAAATGTGCATTCTTTTGCTCTTCTGGGGGCCGTTACTAGGTTGTTGCTGGGCCCCTGGGGGTGGACGGGCAGTACAGTCTACACACATTTTAGATTTTGAACTATTACTATATCACAAGGATAATGCACCATTCAGTAAAACAACAACAGTGCCAAAATATCCTTTTCACCCCATCTGACGGCTGATTATTTGCCTGACATCAGTAATGTCTATGCTTTCATTTTAAATGCAGTAGTAGATGTACTAGAATGATCAACATGGATCATCTTCAATTATACTTGAAGTGTTTTTAGCAAGATAGCCCACTGCAGCCTCTTGTTATTCACACACCTTCTCTTTATATCACTGAAAATTGGCATACATGCAAGTATGTGCAACTTTTGCTGCATTGTTGTCCCAAATATCATTAACCACAACAAAATGTTTATGTCCTAAGTAAAATAATTATGGTAATTAATTATTTGTAGTTGTTTTTAAATTATGAACTAAACTAAATAAATAAGAAATTCAAATTTCTCAAATAAAATTCTGTCCCAAACACCACTTTCAATACACAATATTCACCATACTTTATTACACAATACTTTATTTGAGGACACAACATAAAGTTGATAAAGTAGCATAAAGACAAATGAGATTCAAGATAAATAACAATGAGCCTTCACAAATACATTAACATCAAATTAATCCATTCACAACTGCTGAAGCCACACAAATGAGTGCCAGAGAATCATATTCAGTCACCTATGATACAGAAAACAGATTTTATATTGTGTTGGAAAAAAATAATTAATTATCACAGCTAAACTGGTTTCTTGCTCTTCCCTGTATGTCTCTATCGTGTTCATGTTCTTCTTCCTCATCTTAACAGTTTGTTCAGTTGTGCCCTACAGTATAACTGATGAACAGAAGATGTGATCACTGATGTGGTGTAGCTTTTTCTCAGAGGAAGAAGTCTCAACATCCCATCGTCAGGCGTTCTCCAGTCCTGCTCTGAAAGTAAAACAAAAAACACAAACAATTCAAATTAAACTGTTTAATGGACAGTCAGGTCAGCTTATGTTCTGCGTTATTTAAAGCTACATTGTGTAAGATTTTCTCCCATATAGCGGTGAAATTGTATAAGACTACCAACTGAATATTACTTTCTAGCCCCTCCCATTCCGAGGGGGTTTTAACTCCTACGGTGGCCGTATTATTATGAGTAATCTCTCCCTCGCATTCGTCACGGTGCCACTAAGTAAAGGCGCGAAAGGCGAAGCTTGAATTTCCAGGTATGTCCCTCTTTGGCTAATGTATTTTCAAGATGGAGGCGCAACATGGCTGCCGCCATTCGAGCGACTTGCTCATATGTATTCTGAATGGCAGATTCTACACTTACGGGAGTACTTGATTAGTTGGTGGCAGTAATTACACATGAATGAGCACATATAATTTTGAAAGAACAAAGTGTTTTTTTTGCAAAGAATCAACATAAAAAATGACACAGTGTAGCTTTATTTAAAGCAGTGATGGGCTACTCTTGCCCTCAGCGTCCACTGTCCTGCAGATTTAGCTCCAACCTCAAACCCTTCTGCCTATTGTCTACAAGTAAACCTGAAGACTTTGGTTAAAATTTTCAGATGTGCTCAATTAGGGTTTGATGTAAACTCTCAACCACAACAAGGAGAACGCAAAAGGGCCAGAGTTGCCTGTTCCTTGTTTAAATTTACAAAGCAGCAGTCAGTACATTAATATACACATTGAAGTATTATATATATATATAATATTGCAGCACATAATATAAGCTAAGTACTGAAGAAAAACAGTTTTACCCATATAAAAATCGAGTGATAATCTGTACAATGTAAAATTGTCAAGATCAAATTATGTAATACACAGCATTGTTTAAATACAAGACATACCAATGGACTTACGCACCTTTATGTCTTCTTTGGGCACCAGATGTTTCTTCCTCACCCGAAAACAAAGGACTTATTCGATTAGCTTGCGTTGATATAAGGCAGGGATCACCAACCCTGCTCCTGGAGAGCTACTGTCCTGCAGACTTCAGTTCCAACCCTGTTCCAACACACATGCATGTAATTATCAAGTAACCCTGAACAGCTTGATTAGCTGGTCCAGGTGTGTTTGATTGGGGTTGGAGCTAAAATCTGCAGGACAGTAGCTCTCCAGGAGCAGGGTTGGTGACCCCTGATATAAGGACTGGTCTTCCTTCTCTGCTGTAAAACAAGAAAGTCTCCACTTACTCTATGTGCAATTACTATTGTTCTTGAAACATACCAATTAACACAGTTATAATTAAGTTAATTTACCATACGATTCAGGGGAGAACATTTGATGAGTAAATACTGATTGAAATATTGTTGAAACTTTACCTGGGAAGGGCTGATCACGGCAAGATTCACTGAGACTCACTAGTAGATCTTGTGAGGGTTGGTTCCTAAAAGAGCTGTTGAGTTTGATATTGTAGAGCTTTAAAAAAGATAATCCTGCAAAACAGAAAGGAAGGTAATTTTAATACATTACTTGCAAGTAGTCAGTTTATATATAACTGTAGGATTTATTTATGTAAGGAGTGTTGCATAATTATATATTAAAAGCATTTTTGTGTAATAAGTTCACTGATATGTGAGCATTTCTATGAATACAAGTATGTCTTTAATAGCATGCAATAATCATATTTACATGCAAATGGGAGAGTTATCAGCAGTGTAACTGATCTGATCATGACAAAATAATCGAGTATCTGATGTCATGTGACAAGTCAAATTAGCTTTTCCACTCTTGCAAACAGAGGAAGGTTATGAGGTGTGGAGAGACTTCATGTATCATTGGAACATCAACAGACAGGGTCCAATTTGTAATAATTTTAATGAATACAATGCAATTAATATAAAATTTTCTGATAGTGTATGGGACATCCGACTACTTTCCAAGAAGGCGCGCAACTGATTTACAAATATGGAGATAAATATGTACAGGAATTGAGGCACTAGCCATTGACAGCACTAGGAGTAAAAGCTGCATGATTATTTACAAGTATTGTACGAATTTGACAACTTGTTTAATCTTGTGAATTATTAAGACTTTTAGACTATGTTTGTACTGATTGGGCTATGGGTTTTGTAAGAAAAGGTTTAAGAAACAACAAATGCTTGATAAAATGTTTGATTTAGGGTTAAAACCAACACATACATACCATTGCGAATATTTGCCTTTGTAGCTTTTCGTCTCCCGTTTACTTCTCCTCAAACAATAATGAGCTGACTGAGTCCGAAAGGCCCTTTTGGTCTTTTCAGCTGAAAAAAAGAGAAAAGAAAATATCATTATATATATCGGATTATTTAATGGAAAAATTACTGATTTACCTTACAAATATTTGTTGTTACATTGTTAGACATTAAAAGCATGATAAGTGTTGTGATTAATATGCATTTACAACAAATATCACTTTAAAACTACCAATACTGAGGTAAAAGTAAGGACAGTTTTGTGGTTACTGTCCTTTTACCACACCTATCACAGTAAAACTAAGGTTACGGTGGTAAACGCATGGTAAGTGTTGTGGTTACTGTGCATTTATAACAAATATCACATTAAAACTACAAATAATGTGGTAAAAGCATGGTAAGTGTTGTGGTTAATATGCATTTACAACAAATATTACATTAAAACTACAAATAATGTGGTAAAAGTATGGTAAGTGTTGTGGTTAATATGCATTTACAACAAATATCACATTAAAACTACAAATAATGTGGTAAAAGCATGGTAAGTGTTGTTTTTAATATGCATTTACAACAAATATCACATTAAAACTACAAATAATGTGGTAAAAGCATGGTAAGTGTTGTGGTTAATATGCATTTACAACAAATATCACATTAAAACTACAAATAATGTGGTAAAAGTATGGTAAGTGTTGTGGTTAATATGCATTTACAACAAATATCACATTAAAACTACAAATAATGTGGTAAAAGCATGGTAAGTGTTGTGTTTAATATGCATTTACAACAAATATCACATTAAAACTACAAATAATGTGGTAAAAGCATGGTAAGTTCTGTGGTTACTGTCCTTTTACCACACCTATCACAGTAAAACTAAGGTTACTGTGGTAAAAGCATGGTAAGTGTTGTTTTTACTGTGATTCTACGACAAATACCACTTTGGAACTAATTGTACTAACTTACTTTAAACCTAATATGAATATGATTAACTGATAAAAGGTCTAGGCCTGTAGCACGTCACGTGACAGATAGTGTTTAATCACCCTGTTTTGAATTAGAAAGCAATGAAACGCAAAGCCTCCGTGGAGATGACAGATAATGCAGTGACTGAACATGAGCTAATCTGATTCATTTCGACCATCAGAAAAGACATTATATCAAACATTATTAGGACAGTGTATTTTCGACTACTTACCAACATCTGGAACACGTGAACTGATGCCAAATATCGCGATGTGTACGGAAGGAGACTTCTTCAACGCGATTTCCTACTGATAAAATTCGCGTAGTCGTTTATACTTTTTTTTTTAAATCAATAAACAGCAAAGCAGTCCAGCTTCCCTGGCAATAAGACCGAAATAATAACATTAAAATAAATACATATATAAACATGATAAGATATCGTGAATAAATGTCGATTAAACAGCTTTCTCTGCTCCAGCCCGACTGGCAGAAAGAATCGTGCATTACATTAGTAAAAAAATAAATAAAATAAATAAATAAAAATACTGATATCACGCAAATAACGAAATAAACGTGTCAGTATCACGAACCAGTAGATTAAATGACGTGACCATTTCACGAACTGCACCTCAGCGGCACCTCAAAAGCGTGGAAATAATTCCTAATTTATATTAAAATGAGTGTATAGGCCTACTGAGAAGTCTGTACATTACTCATATTATTGTTTTTATAACCTTTATTTAACCATCTGGAACGGAGAAAAAATGATGCCACTTAGCGCCTCTAGTGGACTTTTCACTCGAAAAGTGCAGGGAAACGCACCTGGAGGTACGTATTTCAGGTTTTGCAAAAATGTAGGCAGAGTAACGTATTTCCCATGAGCCTGGGTTGAATAAAAATGATTAAAAAACGTTGATTCCACTTAATTGATAGTAGTAACTTTATTCTTGTTCAAACAAACGCTGTATAAAGTAGTACATAAATTATTGAATGGAAATGTCTCTGAAACATCTGTGTATTTTGCAAATATTGCATTTATTTATTTCACTTCAGCTGTGGTAAAGTATGCAAACACCACGTGAGCGGTCACTACGGGAACCAGAAAGTGTCCGAATTCACGTCTCTGTTTGCAGCTCCTCCCGCCGGCACGCGGCAAGTCTCGCCGATCGGTTACATCCAGCCGTAGCCGATGTCCAACACACATTAAGTTTTCATCAGAAACCTACATTAACTTTTTTGTCAAGCCATATCCTGAGATACTTAAAACAGTTCACGCTCTCTAAATTTCTTTCATACAGTTTAAGCTGAATCTGTTGTTGAATTTTCCTTTGTGAAAAACAGACTTTGGTCTTTGCCACTGAAAACCTAAAACCCCATTACATTCCCCAACACTACTTTCCCTATTGCCTCTAGTATTTTCCTCATTATATATTCTATATTTCTTACCTTTTCCCACATAACGCCAACATCTGCAAATAATGCAACACTTATAGATCTATCAACTTTACTAAACACTTCATTCATCATAACTGAAAACAGAACTGGACTCACTATACTTCCTTGAGGAGCTTCATTTTCCACAAAATACTTTGTACTAAATTATTTCCCTATTTTTATTGTGATCCACCAATCCGTTAAAAAGATCCAACTATATAGGGGAGACCGGGGACAGTTGCAACACTTTTTGCATTTGGCCCTGTTACTCAGAGAAGGTTTGGATTAAACAAACCAATTGTTTGTACAATAAACTTACATCTGTATGTTAATAGTCTAAACCATTTAAAGATAATTACAGAATTTACATTTTTCACAATTTGCATTTGAATGTAAGGAGTCAGATGTTGCCCGGGCCCGGGGACAGTTGCAACATTGTTTGGGGATGAATGCAACATGTTACAAATACAATATATGTCAGTGTTAGCAAAATGATTATTACCAAAAATGTAAGTTATAATAATATTACAGTGTTCTTTATTCATCAGCTTTGATTAGATGACAATTATAGATTTGTCTAGATGAGTACGCCTTATGTGCAATGTCCAATATTCAAATTGATATAAAATACAGTAGGCTTTTAGTGACATAGGAAGAATGGAACAATTTGTGAGGCAATTGACTTTTATTTAGCCTATTGTCATGTAAAACATTTTTTTTAACTATATTTTATATTATAATTTTTCATTTTAACAATGTTACGCATGGTCACAGACATCTGCACACGTGCGCGCACATGCACACACACATAAACATAAACCTCCTTTCCTTGCTCCAACTTGATGAACTATATTATATTTAAGTAAAAAATGTTAAAAATACTGCTATGTGGTCTGTTTTTATATTTATGCATTGTACGGGGACAGTTGCAACAGTTGTTGCAACTGTCCCCGTTCCTGTCAGCCATGATAAAACCTCCTGTGCTAGCTAAACAATTGACCTTATTACATGCTAAATATACTAGCTTAAAGTTAACATATCACTCATTTAAACCATATAAGTTTGAGCTGAATCACAAAAACAGTGACAACAGATTAACAAAAACAAAGCTCAAGAAAATAAATACTTTCATACTCTAAAAACTGTTTTTCTTCAATAAATCCTGGAGAAGCTCAGGAATCTCCTTGATTTTTCTCTGCAAGGGGAGGCATCCAATTGAGCATGTGCAGTGTGAGTGGCATCAGTCTAGCTCGTTTCTGGTTGGAGAAAAATGACATGTTGCAACCATCCCCTGTTGCAACTGTCCCCGGTCTCCCCTATTCTGCCTCTTATTCCCATCTGAAAAATATTAATCATTAGTCCTTGTTTCCACAACATGTCGTATTCCTTCTCTACATCAAAAAATACAGATACTTACTTTATTAATTTGAGCTTTTCTAATTTCACTCTCTAAACATATATCCGGATCTATTGTGCTCCGTCCCTTTTCTAAATCCGCTCTGGTAATCCTTTAATAGTTCATTTGTCTCTAAATAATACTTTAATCTTTAATTTATCATTTTTTTCATAATTTTCCCTACATGTGAAGTTAAAGCAATCGGTCTATAACTTTCTGCCAATCTCGGATCCTTACCAGGTTTACATATGGAGACAATAGTTGATTCTTTCCACTGTTTTGGCAAACACCCCACTTCCCATACCTTATTATATAAGTGTAATAATATTTCTTTACTCTTATAATTTAAATTTTTTATCATACAATAACTTATTTGATCATTCCCTGGTGTTGTTTTTCCTGATTTTCTTACATTATTCAATTTGCACATCATATTTATCCCACTTTCAATGTCCCCATCATCCTGTATTGCTTCTACATTTTCTCTTATTGTTTTCTCCCTCTGTATCTTTTCCTTGTTACTCAAATTACCATTACTATGTGTTTTAACATACGTGTTTTGTCTGCTGGGTATATACCTCTTAACTCATTGATTGGGTTGATTAACTGAATGTGCTCCACATGTGTTTAATTAGGTTTGATTATCTGAACGTGCTCCTCTCGAACTTTGTTAATAAAACATAATTTCTTAATATGCCAAATATGGTAGGGGTTGATCTTTGAGGACTATGATTGGATGGAAAGGACATCATGGTTAATGATTCTGCTTAATCTTGTGTATAAATATGAGGCTTCTTCCTTAATAAACTTGAGAAAGTTATGGTTCTGTCTCTGCTTTATCGTTCTCTCAGATTTTCTATCTATAAATTAATCTAACTGTCAGTATTCAGGCCAGTGTTGTAGCAATGCATCTCTTCTTTTCCATGATGTTTTCACTGCTGGCCATTATTGGGCATGTGAGCGGTCAGTCTGACCGACCTTACAGATCTGAGCTGAAGGTGACGAACGGAGGGCCGTGGGGATCGTGGGGGGAAAAGAAGTTTTGTCCAAGTGGAACGTACGTCGGAGGGTTTAGTCTGAAGGTAAGTTGGGCATTGACTCTATTTTGCTAATATGGGGGTGGATGAGTGATTCAACGCTTCACAACTGTGGAGTTGCTCTGTCATTTAATTCCAGGTTTCTCCAGGGAACTTAAGATTTTTAAAGTGTCTGTGTAATACTAAAGAGCATGAAGATAAATGTTACTAAGTGTTGGGTTAGTGTTTACTCTTTCAAATGGAAGATTGTCTTGTTGTTTTAAGGTTGAAGGACTACTTATTGTTGGTGATGATACAGCGCTCAATGGGATTCGACTTCACTGTGTTGATGAGTCCGGGGACCGAAATGCATACGTTGAGTCCAGCGTAGGGAAGTAATGGACTCAGATTATTAACAATTCTTGCATTAAGTATTTGAGTAAATTGGATTTTCTTGAAAATGCTAATGGATTTGAACAGGCAACCTCTTTTCTGTTTTCTTCAGCTGGGGTGTGTGGACTGATCCCCAATTTGCTACTTCTGGATACTTTACATCTTTCCAGCTGAGAGTTGAATCTTCCCAAGGATCTGGAGATGATACGGCCGCAAACAACCTCATGTGAGTGTGTGTGGTGCTATAATTTACATCTCTTACCCAGTGTATACCTCTCACACCACCTCTTACACATCCTGGTTTTATTTTAAGGACTCGGTTCTCTCCATCAATAGTTTAGTTAATATCACACTGGCAGTCGTGCTGCTGTTCGAGATCGCAGTGATTCGGCTGCAGGAGATCATGTGACTGACAGTCAATCCAACAGCACAATTACATATTTATCACAATATTGTCATATCTGTTTTTTTTTTTCAGGTTCAAACACAGTTCAGGTGCTTTGCTTCAAGTTTCCAACAGATACTGGGGCAACTGGGGTGAATGGGGCGACTGGAGTCCAAACTGTGAAGGAACAGGAATCTGCGGCTTACAGACCCGTGTAGAAGGAAAACAGGGAAGCGGAGACGACACCGCTCTCAATGACGTGATCATGTTCTGCTGTGATTGAGGTGATGTGATCGCAATCAAAAACTCTGACACACTGCAGATCAACTAAATCTGTTTATTCTTTCAGGTGTAGGAGGATGACAAGTAAAGCAAGAGGATCAAATTATTAAATTAAAGGCTAATTATTGATCCTCATACTATAAGCTAACATGAACCATGTCATGCAACAGTTTTGTAATGTAATCATATAAAGTCAGTTGGTCATCACAAAAATAAAGCCTGACCGGATGATCAGGACATTTACAGCCTATTTTATGCTTTCTTGTAGATTAATGATTCTTCTGAAGGCTCCTGAACTTCTGCTGAAACTGTTGTCAAATATCAGCAATAAAGACTTTTCTAAAGCAGAACCTTGTAGTTTTACATTGTTTTGCACAACACTTTACATCAGATTGTACATTAGTGCATGTGGCAGATGGTCTAAAGTGACTTGTATAGCATTCATATTAACTGTCTTCCGTTGTCTATCCGTTCATGCATTTCCTGGGAATGACCAGGGTAATCTACAGGAACACTACATTAAATTAAAGTGTAATTGTCATGCTGTTACCCTAAACGTTTTGCCTTTCTAAAGCTATAAATGTTTATTTAGCTTAAATGCCACAATGCATATTCAAAAATAATTTCATTTTAACATTTGAGAGGATTGTAAACTCACTCCTGCAGCAAATATATAACTGTGCCAGAATCAATAAATTTATTTATTTTTTAATGTTTGTATGGGTGTTGTATTATGTTTTGGTTCTGTTCCTCAGTTTTCTTTGTTTCAGTTAGTCTCCTAGGAAAGTTACAAATGGTTTAAGTTGTCTTTCATATTTCTTTGTTTTGTTCAGTGTCAGTTCTACTTTGCGTTTTAAGTTAGTTGTCCTGTTTCTGGGTATCTTTTTGGTAATAAAACAGACTACTGTACTTGAGCCTTTGCGTTTACGAGGCCTTTAAGGATTTTGTGAACTTGGAACATATTATTTGTATCATAGATATATTTTTCAAAGATGTTTAAAGTTTGTACTCATTTTAATTCAAACAATAGCATAACACACGTGACTAGTCCTGATTGGTTCCAGAGCCGTTGGATGATTGTGATTGGTTCTTATGATAATGAGCTCGCCTCACTCAGAGCCTCTTTATCAGATATGCTGTGGGTTACTTGAATGTGATTCGATTTAGAAGTCTAAATTTAAACGGTTAAATATATAGAGCAATCGAGTCTCTTTAGAGGACTAGGAGGAAACCAAGCTTTATATTCATGGATTACATGACAGAATCTTAAAACATTTAAAAGAACAAAAAGCTGGATTTGACAATGTTCATCATTTGCACTTGACCTACTTACTCGTTTCTCGGCTCCCTCCTCTCTCTCCCGCTACAGACCTCGCTAAACCACGCCCCCCTCGCTACAGACCTTGCTAAACCACGCCCCCTCGCCACAGACCTCGCTAAACCACGCCCCCCTCGCCACAAAACTGCTGTGAGTATTTGTGTCATTCTTTACTTATTTTGTAGGCTATAGCCAGTGTTTCCCAGCCTCCATTCATGTCAGAAATGCTCAAGTTCCCATTATCAACACCAAAATACTTGTTTTCCTGTTTCCTGATACAGGACAGTCCCTGACTCGATATGTGACATATGAAACACTTCTATAAAGAAACAATACTACAAATAACTCCTGATTTCCATGCAAGCTCTGGTTAATATTTGTATATAAACTTCTAATATACTTTGTGCACTTTAAATCAAGTCTTTTTAGGGAAAGTTCACCCGAAACTGTCCCCTGACTTCTAATGTATGGACAAAAAAATCTCAATATTTTATGGTCCACAGAAGAAAAAGTTATTCAGCCTTTGATCGACATGAGGGCATATGAACATTGTCAATTTTCATTTTTGAGTGAATCATCTTTTTAATACATTTACATTTAATCATTTAGCAGACTTATGAGGAGAACAATAGAAGTTAAACTAACAATATTCAAGTGCTGTGAATAATAGTGTGAACAGTAGTTATTTGGTAAAGAGTATAATGTACGCATTAGGAACACAAGCAAGACTATGACCTGAAACTACTTGATGTTGATCTATTAGTCTATTGGGGAATTAATGAGAATAAACCGTGCTTTAAACAATCCTCCTCTCCATCGTATGATAAAGTCCTGCTGATACTGAACGCCAGCAGAAGCATCAACGCTACATCAGTACATCTTTTAATAAAACTCTGTTCACTGTATGTGTTTAATGGATCGCAAACAGAGCAATTGAGTTTTATGAATCAGGAGTTATCTCTAATAAAGCTAAATGTCATAGAAAGGAAGGGTGTGTGAGTGAGAAGAATGACATTGACTTCATGTATTGAGTGCAGATGTTTAAACTGAACTGCAGGTCCGTGAATGAGACGCAGGCTTTTGCACTGAAACACAGCAGGCAAACGCTGCACTTCTGTCTCGAGAGTGTTCGTCCCGGCTGTGTGTCGAATCCTGATGTGTGTCAGTTCTACAACAGCAGTGAACAGACTTCATTAACCCTCCAACATCAGGCCTCAAGAATATGTACAATACACAGTCAGCGAGTGGGTTCAGATACACGAGAACATATGAAAAATGTAACATCTACGCTGTTGTGAACTTCTAAAACATCAAGTATAACAAGCATGATTACACAGGGGAGAATGAAAAAAGTGTAAGTCAGAAGCACCAGGAACAAACTAGCCAAAATTATTTTGCGCTTTAGAGAAGTAAGCGATATTGCGCGTGAAAGACCACGACAAGTGCCAACAAAACACAGAATGATTATCGGGTAGGGGATTAAACAGGCGATCGATAGGGACAGAGGGCTAAATAGATAATCAGAGTTAACGCCTGAAAAGATCAGAGGAACAAACCAGACGATCACAGAAACGACACAGCAGACTTTCAGTGAATGATGAGTTCTGCACCAGATAGGATGAGAAACCAGAAGATATCGTTCATAAGCAACACATGCCATAAAATACAGACCCGCAATCAAACTATAAAGATATGCATTTTGCATATTCAATAACAGTTTATCTGACCATTTGATTGTCATCATTAATTTACAAATGATCTGAATGAGATCTGAAAGAATCAAATGAATAACAAAAACTGGAGTGGAGCGATGAGATTTGATAAGAGCACACAACGCAAACAGAGTTACGATCATGATTAGAATCTCAATGGCTAAAGTGATGATGATAATTATTGCTGCTGCAAACTCATGTTTCCTGATAAACTCCTTCATCAGACGGTCCAACTCATCATCATAATTTACTCCACTTGATCCGTTGATATAATAATTTACTCCACTTGATCCGTTGATATAATAATTTACTCCACTTGATCCGTTGCTGCTGGCGTTTAGTTCTGCCATTGTTTCATGAAATCTTGACAGGCACTAAATAACAAACCAGTCATTAGTAAAAAAAAAAAACATGCATTCATTTCCTATTGGAAAAAAAAAAAAAAAAAACTTTATTAAAACCAATAGGGAAAAATGTATGAAATAACTTGTTTTCTGTGTGATTGTTAAAATAAAGTTTCCTCAGTTGGCTTCACATGTTCTTTAGAGGAGTGTGTGTAATGTTAGAAAGCTTGAAATGCGTGAAATACGTGAAATGTAAGATTAAAGTTTGTAAATCCTCCATTTGAACAATATCACAGAAGCAAGAATGCAGTTGTTCTGAATATTCAGTCCAGCACAGCTGCAAGTGTACAATGGTTTATTAAACTAGGAATAAATCTTGAAGAACTTACGTTACTGACAGGATTGTGTGTTTCGTCTGCAGGTCAAAGCAGAAGTGTGTGGAATAACACACAGACTGACAGATGTTTCACAAGTTTCCACTGCCATGTTTAAAGAGCTCTTCATTCACTGTAAAAACACACATCTTAAAGCTTGTTGATCTAATGGAGGAAATGCCTGAGATTACAGACAAACTATTTGATCCGACGTGTGAAACTGTAATTACCTTAAAGACACAATCAACTAACAATGATGGTTTGAGTGAAAAACCAGTCTAACTTTCACTAATGGTTCGGCTCAACTACGACGACTGAAGTAATGTGAAAATGCTTTATATCTGATGCTTTCATTCTTAAAGTTCACTCAGTGTTTATTCATTTCCTCAGTAAAATAAGAAACGCATGAATGATCGCGAGAGAAAGCACAAATACTTTGATCTCTCTAAAATATTGAATCTTCTGCTGCTCTGCAAGCCTGTTTTCTGTAAGAAATGTAAATCTGTGTTGCTGACTGTACTGGAATCACACACAATGTTAATTACAGGAAACTAGTTTCAGTGCAAATGATCACAGTGATACCAGAGGCTGAAATACAAAGATAGTTGACTATATAAACTCACGGATGAGAAGATCTCATGATCTTACCTGGAATCACAATGAACATCAAACTACAAGATGATGAAGTTTATGAGCTGATCACATCATCATCAAATGAATCTCAAGAACGTGAAATGGAAAGTTGTTCCGACAGGACCTTAAAGAAAACACCCAAACCTGCTTTAAACAATTCCATCTTAATTTCTTTCATTTCTTCTACACATAATCAAGCACACTAGAGAGTGAACCGGCTGAACAACATGTGCTAACGTTTGAATAAAGGCTGAAACACAATAACACAATAATTCCCACATGAGACGACATGATCTTACCGGGAATCAGACTGAAGACTGAAGACGCTGCTCATCAGGAGATGATGGTGTTTATGAGCTGCTCAGTTCTCTTATAGCCTGGATTAACTCCAGAAACACCAGACAAAGATGCATTAAACATCATTAACAGTTAATGCACACACACACACATCAGCAATCAGCAAACCTAACCAAACTACACAATATAAAAACATTTTAAAAAGTCACAAGTTTTATAGAAAGGAAAATGTCAATAACCTTGTAGTATAGTAAATAGTAAGTAGAATAGTAATGATGTAATACTAAGATTTTGTCATACTGTAAGTTTATCAAATTATGATTATGCAGTATGGGCTAAATAAAAACATCAGTAAAGACTAAATATTATAACAACTTTTACCACTGAAAACAAAATCACTACATTTTTATTTGCAGTTTCATTCCAGACACTGATGTTTGTGAATCACCACATCAATCCGTCAGTAAACGTTGTGTTAGTTTGATTCTGCACGCTTTAATAATGTTCCACTAATCTGAGTCTGATTCTAATTATTGATACTTGATGTAGTGATAAATGTAAAGTATATTATGTTGTGTTTATATTGGTGAAAAGCTAATTCATGTGTTCAAATATTGTGAACATTAGACTTTTTAACAGTATGGTACACTTGAGGAACAATCAAACAGCTTCTTAGTTTAATGGTAAATAATTACAGTAATGAACACTTTCATCAACATGTTGATAATGAACACAAAAGGGATGTTATATTTCACATGTGTTTAATTAAAAGATTATAATAGCTAAAATGATAAACAATACAGTTTTTAGGCATTCTTTAAAGTGTCAGTCATGAAGGATGTAACTTGAAGCACTTCTACAGATTATCATAATTGATTTGGTTTCTGCCATTAGAAAACACTTCCCTGTTGAGTGGATGTGGGTGTTTTTTCCCCTCAATATTCAAAAGCTTGTTAGTAAGAGATTCATTATGATTGCACATTTCCTCATTTCCCATTAGCATTAATTCATTATGAATGTCTCAAACCACCTCTAATATAACACTAACTGTTTCCTACTGAAAGTATCTGCACAATATACGTGACTATCTGTGAGTTGTCTGCTTATGTGGATGAAAACTGAAACTGAAAATTTGAAAATCACACGCCTGTCATCAGTTATCATGCCAATTAAGGACATAAATGTGTAACAAATTAGCTCAAAGGGAAATATTAATAATAGCATATGGAAGCAAAGAAAAGTGTGTGTGTCCTCCCCCGGAGAAATGTCGCTCAGAGAGTCATCCGTCAGGTCACTGTCAGACTTGATAAAAAAAAAACACGCAGAAGAAGCTGAACCGAGCCGAACCATTCTCTCCTGTGCAGGGGCTCGTCTAATGGCTGACACAAAGATTTCTGTGTGAATACTTTTTTTTGTGAGATAACTGACTCACATTAGTATGCATGGAAGCCATTAGCACAAACCAGTTTTCCAGATAGCCCTAGCCCGATCCATGATGGCCCATTCTCTCCAGTGCAGGGGCTCCTGTAACGCTGCGACCTCATTGGTTGTCTTCTGGATGCTGCGATGTGATTGGCTAGTTTGAATACACACTCAGGTTAATTTCTGATATCTTTGGTCTGCTGGGGAGAAATAGCCACAGTGTGTTTCAAATAATTCAGTTCAGGACATCCTTTGTACAAGTTATCTAACAGAATCATCTGGAGCTCACCAATTGCTTGAGACCATATTACGTTTTATTTTTTTTTAAACTTGAAATGGCTTCTGAAGGGTAAGGGATTCCTATCTATTATTACATTAGCTGTGTAAAGCTGCATTGTCTTTGTTTGCTGTCTTTGTTTGTTAAAAGACATAACTGAATTTTCACATATGTACCTTTAACAGTAATGCTTTATTGGGGATACTGGTGTCTGTTAATGTTGTTGCCACTCCAGATATCTAAAAAGTCTTAAAAATCAATAATCATTTACTAGATAAATATTATGTATTTTGTTGTTTTCTGAAGAGATAAATCAAAATTCAATCTCCCTTTGCCAAATGTGGATAGTGGTGTCTGTTACACAAAGCTTTAAGGCCAGGCAGGGTGTGCAGATCTAGAAAAAAGTGAAAGAATACACATTTGCATCTTGGCTCTAAAAAAAAAAATAATTTATTTTACATTTTGTAAAATGTTGTTGTGGTTGTTTTTCCAACGTGGTGCTTCTTTACTATGCTGCAGAGTCATATGACACATTGACTTCATTTAATTTAAGTTGTATGTGGTAAAATAACCTTCTTTTGTTGTTGTTCACACAGAACGTTCCACAGCAGGATCTACTTCCTCTGCCCTCACTGCAGAAAGGCGCCGCGCTCTTCCTGGGCATCTGAGGACGCTGTGCATGCGTGGAAGATCTGAGGAGGACATCAGAGCTACTGTGATCAAGGCGAAGAAGGAAATGTCCGAATTCACCCACACCGGGCGGTTCTGGGAATACCAGAAGATTCAGGACATTTTTGGAGCGGCTGATCCTCTCGCCAGGTGTGTAGCTTACCTTTTGTAATGATTCCTGTCTGTGTTTCCCTTGTCTTGTGTGAACTTTAGTTATTTCCTGTTCTGTGTCATGTTTTGTAGTCCTTTGTAGTTTTTCTAGTTTATTAGTTTCCCCAGGTGTTTCTGATTAACCACGCCCCCTTGTTATCTAGTTTAGCTTGTTTGTCTGTGTATTTAAACCCCTGTGTTTCAGTTGTTGGCTGTCGGTTGTTGTTTAATGTTTGATGGTGTGTTATTCCCAGTTCCTTGTACCTTGTTTCTGAGTTTAGAGTTTTCTGGATTACTGTGTCTGTTAGATAATTAAAGTGCTTGCTTTTGGATTCGCTCTCTGCTTCATTCCTCCTGCCATCGTTACAGAACAACCGACCTACATGAATCCAGCAGCACAACTTGTATGTCTCCGTCAAGGGGATCGACCAATTGAGGACTACGTGAGGGACTTTTTGGAGCTGGCTCATCTGTCTCGTATGGACGATTTATGTCTAATGATATTTTTTCAGGGAGGCCTATCTGAACCGCTCGGTTCATTCATGCCCCTGCATGACTTTAACGGGACCCTTGAGCAGTATATCGAACTGGCCCTTTTGTTGAGCGGCTCAACTTTTACTGTGGGCTTGGTGGAGGAGGAGCTCCGCAACCCCACAGTACCCGATCCAGAGACCGTCCAGCCAGAGACCGTCCAGCCAGAGCTTTCACGTCAGCCACGTCCAGCCAGAGCTTCACGTCAGCCACGTCCAGCCAGAGCTTCACGTCAGCCACGTCCAGCCAGAGCTTCACGTCAGCCACGTCCAGCCAGAGCTTCACGTCAGCCACGTCCAGCCAGAGCTTCACGTCAGCCACGTCCAGCCAGAGCTTCACGTCAGCCACGTCCAGCCAGAGCTTCACGTCAGCCACGTCCAGCCAGAGCCAGTCCTCGAGCAAGAGCCAGAGCCAGTCTTCGATCAAAAGCCAGAGCTTCCTTCGCCGCTGACGCCGTCCAGCACAGAGCCCTCACCGCTGGTCCCGTCCAGCCCAGCGCCTTCACCGCTGGTCCTGTCCAGCCCAGCGCCCTGTTGCTCTCGGAGACGGAGGAGGAAGAGGACTTCCCGCGTCCCGCAATACCTGGAAGTCCTCCCTGTACTTCCTGTCAGCCCAGAGTCCTCGCCGCTGGTCCCGGCCGATCCAGAGACTGTTCAAGTCACGTCTGCCGATCCAGAGACTGTTCGAGTCACGTCTGCCGATCCAGAGACTGTTCGAGTCATGTCTGCCAATCCAGAGACTGTTCGAGTCACGTCTGCCGATCCAGAGACTGTTTGAGTCACGTCTGCCGATCCAGAGACTGTTTGAGTCACGTCTGCCGATCCAGAGACTGTTTGAGTCACGTCTGCCGATCCAGAGACTGTTTGAGTCACGTCTGCCGATCCAGAGACTGTTTGAGTCACGTCTGCCGATCCAGAGACTGTTTGAGTCACGTCCGCCGATCCAGAGACTGTTCGAGTCACGTCCGCCGATCCAGAGACTGTTCGAGTCACGTCTGCCGATCCAGAGACTGTTCACGTCACTTCTGCCGATCCAGAGACTGTTCACGTCACTTCTGCCGATCCAGAGACTGTTCACGTCACTTCTGCCGATCCAGAGACTGTTCACGTCACTTCTGCCGATCCAGAGACTGTTCACGTCACTTCTGCCGATCCAGAGACTGTTCACGTCACTTCTGCCGATCCAGAGACTGTTCACGTCACTTCTGCCGATCCAGAGACTGTTCACGTCACTTCTGCCGATCCAGAGACTGTTCACGTCACTTCTGCCGATCCAGAGACTGTTCACGTCACTTCTGCCGATCCAGAGACTGTTCACGTCACTTCTGCCGATCCAGAGACTGTTCACGTCACTTCTGCCGATCCAGAGACTGTTCACGTCACTTCTGCCGATCCAGAGACTGTTCACGTCACTTCTGCCGATCCAGAGACTGTTCACGTCACTTCTGCCGATCCAGAGACTGTTCACGTCACTTCTGCCGATCCAGAGACTGTTCACGTCACTTCTGCCGATCCAGAGACTGTTCACGTCACTTCTGCTGATCCAGAGACTGTTCACGTCACTTCCTCCGAGCCAGTGTCTACGGACAAGATGGCCGAACCAGAGACTGTTCACGTCACTTCTGCTGATCCAGAGACTGTTCACGTCACTTCCCCTGAGCCAGTGTCTAAGGACAAGATGGCCACCTCCGAGCCAGTGTCTACGGACAAGATGGCCCCCCGCGAGTCAGTGTCTGCGGACAAGATGGCCGGCCCAGAGTCTGTTCCTGTTCCCGAGCCAGAGTCTGTTCCTGTTCCCGAGCCAGAGTCTGTTCGATGTCTGTTCCCGAGCCAGTGTGTGTGATGTCTGTTCCCGAGCCAGTGTGTGTGATGTCTGTTCCCGAGCCAGTGTGGGTGATGTCTGTTCCCGAGCCAGTGTGTGTGTTGTCTGTTCCCGAGCCAGTGTGTGTGTTGTCTGTTCCCGAGCCAGTGTGTGTGTGTTTTCTGCTCCCGAGCCAGAGTCTGTGTTGTCTGCTGTTCCTGAGCCGGTGTCTGCTGTTCCTGAGCCGGTGTCTGCTGTTCCTGAGCCGGTGTCTGCTGTTCCTGAGCCACCGCCCTGGCCGCCCGGGGGGTCTTCGCCGCCCTGGCCGCCCGAGGGGTCTTCGCCGCCCTGGCCGCCCGAGGGGTCTTCGCCGCCCTGGCCGCCCGAGGGGTCTTCACCGCCCTGGCCGCCCGAAGGGTCTTCACCGCCAGCCAGAGACCGTCCAGCCAGAGACCGTCCAGCCAGAGACCGTCCAGCCAGAGCTTCACGTCAGCCACGTCCAGCCAGAGCTTCACGTCAGCCACGTCCAGCCAGAGCTTCACGTCAGCCACGTCCAGCCAGAGCTTCACGTCAGCCACGTCCAGCCAGAGCTTCACGTCAGCCACGTCCAGCCAGAGCTTCACGTCAGCCACGTCCAGCCAGAGCCAGTCCTCGAGCAAGAGCCAGAGCCAGTCTTCGATCAAAAGCCAGAGCTTCCTTCGCCGCTGACGCCGTCCAGCACAGAGCCCTCACCGCTGGTCCCGTCCAGCCCAGCGCCCTCACCGCTGGTCCCGTCCAGCCCAGCGCCCTCTTGCTCTCGGAGACGGAGGAGGAAGAGGACTTCCCGCGTCCCGCAATACCTGGAAGTCCTCCCTGTACTTCCTGTCAGCCCAGAGTCCTCGCCGCTGGTCCCGGCCGATCCAGAGACTGTTCGAGTCACGTCTGCCGATCCATAGACTGTTCGAGTCACGTCTGCCGATCCAGAGACTGTTCGAGTCACGTCTGCCGATCCAGAGACTGTTCGAGTCACGTCTGCCGATCCAGAGACTGTTCGAGTCACGTCTGCCGATCCAGAGACTGTTTGAGTCACGTCTGCCGATCCAGAGACTGTTTGAGTCACGTCTGCCGATCCAGAGACTGTTCGAGTCACGTCTGCCGATCCAGAGACTGTTCGAGTCACGTCCGCCGATCCAGAGACTGTTCGAGTCACGTCCGCCGATCCAGAGACTGTTCGAGTCACGTCTGCCGATCCAGAGACCGTTCGAGTCACGTCCGCCGATCCAGAGACCGTTCGAGTCACGTCCGCCGATCCAGAGACTGTTCGAGTCACGTCCGCCGATCCAGAGACTGTTCGAGTCACGTCTGCCGATCCAGAGACTGTTCACGTCACTTCTGCCGATCCAGAGACTGTTCACGTCACTTCTGCCGATCCATAGACTGTTCACGTCACTTCTGCCGATCCAGAGACTGTTCACGTCACTTCTGCTGATCCAGAGACTGTTCACGTCACTTCCTCCGAGCCAGTGTCTACGGACACCGCCCTGGCCGCCCGAAGGGTCTTCACCGCCCTGGCCGCCCGAAGGGTCTTCACCGCCCTGGCTGCCCGATGGACTGTCGTCTGCTCCGCCCTGGCCGCCTGAAGGGTCGTCTCCGCCCTGGCCGCCTGAAGGGTCGTCTCCGCCCTGGCCGCCTGAAGGGTCGTCTCCGCCCAGGCCGCCTGAAGGGTCATCTCCGCCCTGGTCGCCTGCACTGCCTGCTCCACCCTGGCCTCTCGTCCTGTCGCAGTCTCCAGGCCCTCTTCCGTTCCACGGGCCTGGCCCTCCATCCCACCCCGGGATCCGCCTCCGACCCACCACCCTCCTGGACTATTGTTTTCTGAGGAGTGTCTGGAATCCACTCCTTAAGTGGGGGGCTATGTAATGATTCCTGTCTGTGTTTCCCTTGTCTTGTGTGAACTTTAGTTATTTCCTGTTCTGTGTCATGTTTTGTAGTCCTTTGTAGTTTTTCTAGTTTATTAGTTTCCCCTGGTGTTTCTGATTAACCACGCCCCCTTGTTATCTAGTTTAGCTTGTTTGTCTGTGTATTTAAACCCCTGTGTTTCAGTTGTTGGCTGTCGGTTGTTGTTTAATGTTTGATGGTGTGTTATTCCCAGTTCCTTGTACCTTGTTTCTGAGTTTAGAGTTTTCTGGATTACTGTGTCTGTTAGATAATTAAAGTGCTTGCTTTTGGATTCGCTCTCTGCTTCATTCCTCCTGCCATCGTTACACCTTTATGCGTCACTGCTTTTTGCTGTTGCAGTACAATACTAAATATTCCATCACATGTGTGTGTATTCACTGTTTTTCTTTTCTTAGCTTGTTAGAGGAAATGAACAAGAAAGGCTTGGTGGTGAGGAACATATCTCCACTCCTTCCGGCGCCATCTTGTGTTCCTCAGAGCTCCTCGAGATGCTGAGAGCGAGAATTTTTTCACTCAATCTAAAGTACACAAATGTGCACATGGTCCGCTTGTTATTATGCAGTCTAATGTTGCCCTGTGTTCTAGATACAACACTCCAGCGGTGACCAGCGGTGAGGCCCGGACGGCCTTCGAGACGGCGGCTCAGATCCTGAACATTTTGGTTCGCATCAGCCGTCTGGGTCAGGGATCAACGCCTGGGTGGAAAAGCAGGGCTGGACTTCTAACCTTCCACAGGCTTCCCTTATACTGAGGCAGTGGGAGGCATGCGAGCCATGAGGAATTCACCCTCAGAATTGTCCAAATTACCTATTTTTTTTGTGAGGATTTTTTTAAGAATATTCATTTTTTAAGAGGATCACATTTTTTGGTCCCTATTTAATCATATCTTATTCTGTACACACAGATGCTACTGTCACTTATCTTATTCTGTACACACAGATGCTATTGTCACTTTTTCTTCATGTATTTAATCCATTTTTGTCATTTCTTATTGTGTTTTTAATAAAAAAAATCTTTAAAGCATGTACCTGTCATTTGCATTCCTATATTGTTGTCATAAAGATGCTCATTGTTTATGTTATATTAGGCACCCTAAGGTGGCAGAGATCAGTGTCAACATGTTTTCTAACTGTTCAAAGACACACTAATATTGTTCAAACTTGAATATAAAGTTAACATTTTTGTACTTATATTGTTTTTTCATTTCACCCCCTGTCCCCCTTTGTTCACTTTGAGGAACGAGTTTAAAGAATAAACCATTTATTTTCTATTTGCTATGTTCTTAAGTAGCTTATTTCATAAGAGAATTTACTTTTTATTTGTGCATCACAAACATAGATGAAAAAAAAAAAATTTAGAACATCTTTCTCATTTTGTATATTGCCACATGCTGACATTAATTCATTTATTGTACAAAAGCCCGAAGGTCCGTTTTAGCACCGTCTTTGCTCCAGACGGAGCTCCAGGGGCGGCGGGCGAATCTGACTCTGACCCAGGACGGGCCACCCTCCCTGGGCTGACCAGGGAGGTCTGAGAGCATGGAGCTTTGAGCCCACCGCAACTTTTTGGACTTTGTCAATTTTTCAGATTAAACAGGTTCTCTCTCAACATATTTGTATTTAATATGTATTACGTGATATTTAATGGCTTTTCAGTGAAGTTTAAACAGAAAAACAATTATGAAACAAAACAGCAAAAATTTAACAAGATTTATGTATTTTATGAGTTATGGTATGTGTAAGTGTATGAGATGGAGATATATTTCTTTTTGTTTTATTCCTGTGCAATGTATTATTTATTTATTTTAAATGTGGTATTGTTATGATTTATGACTGTAATTACAGTATGTGAGTATTCTGAGTATGTGACAAATTTCCCTCTGGGACAATAAAGTACAACTGAACTTTAACCTTAAAAATATAAAACAATCATTTTGTCCAACAGAGATTGTCACTTTTATATTTCATTGTAAACGAAAAATGTTTAGTGTGTTTTGTGTTCACTTGTTACCCAACAGATATCACAAAAATATGATACTGGATTTTAAATTTTGACAGAAATCATAAAAACCTATCCTCTACATTATTTTGTAATGTCTGATATGGTGTTGACAGAAACTTTTACTGAAACCAGGAACTAGTCTATAAAAGGATTGAAATAAATAAATAAATGATTGTCTTTCTCTTTGTTTTTAAAGGGATATTTGAATTTGATATGATTGTCATCATACTCGCGCTCATGTTGTTCATAACCTGTATGATTTTATCTCTTCAGTGAAGCATAACAGATCTTTTGAAAATTGTTCTTTTGTGTACAGCAGAAAGACATGCATGTGGATCCCTTTAAGAGCAGACCATGTTTGGTACATTATTGTGTAATTTAAAGTGACAGTATTATGTGTCCCATATCTGAACTTGTGCTCGGGTTATGAGTCAGACTCTATAACTATTATAGGCCATAACTGCCTATGATATAAATATGAAAAACATTCAAAGGTGTTTCTGCAACTGACATGAAAAAACCAAACTCTGCTTGGTAACACTTCATTATTGTAATCCATAGACATTCTATTAACTATAATAACTTTGCATATAACTTTTGCAAAAACACACACAGTTACACTAACACACACACAGTTACACTAACACACACAGTTACACTAACACACTTTTACTCTGTAAACTCTAGAGATTCTAGTTTCTGAACTCTTGCCTCAACACTATTCTGAACAATAAACAGTTTCTTATCTTTTTCCCCGGTCTGATGTGTGTGTATGAACTTGTGTGTGTCTCTTACTCAATGCATTTCTGCAATTACAATTTTTTAGAACAAAACTTTTAGACTCCAGAAGGATGTGGTTCTAGAATGAGAAACGAGGAATGAGTTGTAAAGACTAGATTGACAGATCTGATGTGTCTAAATCTGGCTCAGATGATCCAGTGTTATTCTCTCTGATGCGCGTAACTGCACTGTAAAAAAAGATTAGTTGACTCAACTTAACTAAGTCAAGTCATCTTGTTGCTTTGACTGAGTTAAGTTGAGTCAACTTATAGTGTCAAGTTTATTGCACTTCAAAACACGAGTTGACTCAACTTCCTGTATCAAGTAATGTGGACTGGAAAACATTAGTTAAGAGAACTAAAAAAATGTGATGGTAAATGGACTGCTTTTATATAGTGCTTTAAACAGACCCATGGCCACCAAAGCGCTTTACACATTGCCTCGCATTCACCCATTCATTCACTGACAGCGGTGTCAGCCATGCAAGGCGCCATCCAGCTCGTCGGGAGCAGCTGGGGTTAGGTGTCTTGCTCATGGACACCTCGACACTTGGTCAGGTGGAACCGGGGATTGAACAATCAACCTTCTGGTTTGTAGATAACCTACATGAACCACTGAGCCACTGCCGCTAAGATTTTATCAATGTTGACGGATAATTTGAAATGGAGAGACATTAGACAACTGCACATTACCAACACTGTAAAAAATTCCTGTAAAAAAACAGCCAAATCTTACAGTATCATTCTGTTTTCCATTAAAACAGCAATATACCGTAGAAAAAATGCATTCGGGGTGATATTTGTCGTTTTCGATAAAGTAGCCTACAGGAATATACTGTGAATTAACAGCGCTCAAAGTCGACACTCAGAGGCTGTGTTCAAAATCATATCCTATACCCTCATTCACTATTCCTTACATTAGTTCACTAATATAGTCCACTTGACTGAGTGAATAATTCAGTTAATTTTCTAAGTTAATTGAGACCCTGATAAACACCTGCTGTTAACAATCAGAATCACTGAAGGAAATAGGAACAAGAAGAACAGAAAAAAAGACGAAATCAAGATAAAAGACATTAAATCTTAGCAAAAGATCTCAGCAGAGGAGGATTAAACATCTCCACAAGCAGCATTACCAGCTTCACTTATTACTAACCAGACTAAATTTATTACTGTCAGATGTCTACAGAAGTTCTTATTAAAAGGTGACAGAGGTTTAGATGTCATTTTATTTTCATTTGATGTTACCATAATGGTGATCAGTGACTGCTTTAGTTGGGCTCTTCACCCTTGACTTTTGAACATTAGTTGTTCTTTGGCTGCTGTAGCTGTGTCTTTAAAATACATTAGCTATGACACAAAGCTGAAGACAACAGGATGACAATGACTGTTTGTTAATAGTCACAATCATCATATAATGGCCCGATTCACTGATCTCATTTGCTGGCATAAGTTGTTAAATGGTTGATGTCTTGTAGTTTTGATTTTGTTGTCACAACAGCATCTTCTCTGCTCCTCCAAGCTCAACAGCATCTCCCCTGGAGGAGCAGAGGAGATGCTGAATGCTTGGAGGAGCAGAGGAGATGTTGAGTGCTTGGAGGAGCAGAGGAGATGCTGAGTGCTTGGAGGAGCAAAGGAGATGCTGAGTGCTTGGAGGAGCAGAGGAGATGCTGAGTGCTTGGAGGAGCAGAGGAGATGCTGAGTGCTTGGAGGAGCAGAGGAGATGCTGAGTGCTTGGAGGAGCAGAGAAGATGCTGAGTGCTTGGAGGAGCAGAGGAGATGCTGAGTGCTTGGAGGAGCAGAGGAGATGCTGAGTGCTTGGAGGAGCAGAGGAGATGCTGAGTGCTTGGAGGAGCAGAGGAGATGCTGAGTGCTTGGAGGAGCAGAGGAGATGCTGAGTGCTTGGAGGAGCAGAGGAGATGCTGAGTGCTTGGAGGAGCAGAGGAGATGCTGAGTGGTTGGAGGAGCAGAGGAGATGCTGAGTGCTTGGAGGAGCAGAGGAGATGCTGAGTGCTTGGAGGAGCAGAGGAGATGCTGTTGTGCTTGGAGGAGCAGAGGAGATGTTGAGTACTTTTAGGAGCAGAGGAGATGCTGAGTGCTTGGAGGAGCAGAGGAGATGCTGAGTGCTTGGAGGAGCAGAGAAGATGCTGAGTGCTTGGAGGAGCAGAGGAGATGCTGAGTGCTTGGAGGAGCAGAGGAGATGCTGAGTGGTTGGAGGAGCAGAGGAGATGCTGAGTGCTTGGAGGAGCAGAGGAGATGCTGTTGTGCTTGGAGGAGCAGAGGAGATGTTGAGTACTTTTAGGAGCAGAGGAGATGCTGAGTGCTTGGAGGAGCAGAGGAGATGCTGAGTGCTTGGAGGAGCAGAGGAGATGCTGAGTGCTTGGAGGAGCAGAGAAGATGCTGAGTGCTTGGAGGAGCAGAGGAGATGCTGAGTGCTTGGAGGAGCAGAGGAGGTGCTGAGTGCTTGGAGGAGCAGAGGAGGTGCTGAGTGCTTGGAGGAGCAGAGGAGATGCTGAGTGCTTGGAGGAGTAGTGGAGATGCTGTTATGTCCCTGTAGGAGCAGAGGAGATGCTGAGTTCCTGATGGTGAGAAGCAGCCGAGATGATTATGCACTGTCACTTGTAAAGAAAATTGGCTCTCCTTTCTTTCTGGGTTGCAAACCGATCAATAACTTTGTTGTTGAAGTTGGGCATGTCTTTCACAATCTTTTTCTCCATAGAAAACATGGCAAGGGCATTCAGTCTTTCTTGAGACATTGTGCTCCTTAGGAACGTTTTGATTCTTTTTAGAGTGGAGAAGCATCTTTCAGATTCTGCTGATGTCATTGGAGTAGTGATAAGGATTTTCAGAAGATTAACAGTTTCTGAAAATGTGCACTGAAGGTTGTTCTCCATAAAAAAACTGATACAGAGGCACTGCACCAATACACTTTTCAAACTCCGGGTGTTCATAGACCAAGGATAGTTCTGTCTTCAGACTAGCCTTGTTCAGCATCGGATAGGCCTCCACAGTGGCATTCAATGCAGCACTTGGAAAGGTTTTAGCATGCTGTGAGAACAGCTCTCCCTGCAGCAGTGTTGAACTCACAAGGTGCCCAGTGAACGCAAAGCGCTCCTTTGTCTGAGCCCAGATGGTATCACACACCTGTAAAACATAGAAAATAAATAACATATTAATTGCTTTACATATAACTTTATTATATTATGTCACAATAATTTGAATATAGTTGTAAATGTGGATATGCAAAAATCAGGTATGAAATACTGTTGTCTAAACCAAAACTAATCAAGGATCTACAATAGAACTAAATCATTGGTGAATTGAGATTAAGAGGAATCCAAAATAAAATGATTGTAATGTACAGTACATGTGCTATGTTTTTATCTGTAGTGGCACTTTCTCAGCAAATGAAGTCCCTAACGGATAAAGTGAATTTGATTTGGCAAAACATTAGTAACTGCTCCAAACATAACACAAAATCAAAACTATAGAACAACAGAGGACCTTTGAGTGGCACCAGTAACCGTGCAGCAGTTTGTGAAGCACTACTGTAGACTAGAGCACAAGAGGAGGCCTGTGAAAGTGAAATAAGCTGTACCTCAATATTGCCCTACAAAGCAAAAAGGCAGTAACTACGCAGAGTGCAGAACTGAGAAAAATAACTTTAAAGTTATCCTATCATCCAGCCTAAGTGGTTGTAGGTAGATTATTGGACATGTGGCTGTTTTGTTACTTTATATTAACTTATTCTTTGTACATATCAATCCTCATATTTAATTTGATATTTTACCCCTATTTTGCAGTTACTGTATTCTTGCTTTGTATTACTTACCAAAAATGTGGCACCATACCAAGGAAAAAGGCAGTAACTGCAGATTCTCCAAAAACTATTTTGCCACAACTTGGGTTCTGGGTGTGTTAGATACACTGTATTTGAAACAATTTGAACCATTTGTTTTCCTGAACATGGATATACCAAACCCAAACTAATTTGACCATTCTAGGTCAATATTTTCCACCCTGAAGCTGTTCTGGTGCTGAAAGTCTCACATTGCTAAGCTGTATCAAGGCCCAAATGGGGACAATTTATTTTGAATAGGACCACATTATTATGTGTATATATATATATATGTATATATATATATATATATATATATATATATATATATATATATATATATATATAAAATAATTGATGAACTCCACATTTCATATGGTTAATACTCCTCATTCTTAAATACCGGCGTAAACACCTGCCGGCTCGCTCTGCAGAAGTTTGTTTTTGTTGATAGCATGGATGCTTACAACAGTAAAGAGAAAGATGTCAGTTTTGCTCACAACTCGCTAACTTATCTAAACAGCGGACATAGTCTTCAAACAGCGGCCGCGAAGAGAGTGTGTTTTAAGTTGAACAAACACCTGTCACGTTAAAGAATTACTGTTACACCGATAGCTGTGTTTATGGACAGTTAGCCTATATTCTCCTGCTGGACAATAACGTGAATGATTAGGCTATGAAAAAAGAAGACGCCGCACATGTAGGCTAATAAGAGCGAAGAAGATCACGCCTTGACAGAGGTTAGTGCTTTCCGAGTGCTTTTCTAGTTACTGAATATTTTTTCACTGCTCGTTGGATTATAACTTTGTGACATGAACAACAAAATTATGACATGGCATCGGCGATGATGTGAAGTTACAGAGGATAAAGTTAAAGCTAGGAGCAGGGAGGATCAGGGGCAGGTAAGCAAAGCTATTTAAAACATCGCCTGTCAATTATGCTAACGTTATCTGAATGGACCTCTGAAAGGAAGTCCCGCCCTGGCGGCTGACAGGTGTTTATAGCCTAGCCTCTAAATGTTTAATCTGTCACTGTTCTCCGGGTATTTTCTTTTCAACGCCAGTTCGAGCATCTTCTTTCCCCGGCTTTGTGCCATCTCAAACAAAATGTGTGTAAAGTTAGAAGGGTGAAATCGCAAATGTTAAAAATCGCTTGGCAGCTGGAATCTCCTCTTGCACAGTGAATATGGAAGACCTTGTTTAAACATAAAACAATGGCTTAATACTACATTATTCTGCATTCATGTTATTTCTATGATTTTTCACATTTTTTACATTTACCTGATGTTTCTAATGCTGTCGGCAAAATTACAGAGGGCAGCTTTGATAAAGATGGGGTCAATGTTTCGTTTCTGAAGCTGCTGAAAGAGCATGTCGACGTGTGGCATGATTTTGTGAAATAGTTGGAGAAAAAAGCAAAATGTACCATCCTCCAGCATCCTCACAAACCCTCCTGCTTCTCTCACAGTCACAGCATCAAAGTTCCCAGAGTCCTGAATGGTCTTAAAACACTTCAGAAGATCATCCCTGTGCTCATATACAGTGTTCACTGAGCGACTGTGAAAGTTCCACCTTGTTGCACACGCTCTCGGAAGTCTGCTGCCAACAACATCATCAAGCACGCTGGTCCGTTTGGGCGGCCTTGAAAAAAAACGCACAAAATCCACCTAGCTCCGAAAAAAATGTGGAGACCTTGGGTATCTTTGAGGTGGCTTGCTGCATTACCAGATTGAGCTGATGTGCATAAAAATTAACGTAGTGTGCGTTTTCATACACATCCATCACTTTACGCTGAACTCCTCCAGTGGCACCCAGCATAACGCTCGCTCCGTCATAAGCTTGAGCTATTAATTTTGTCTTGTCTTTGGGTGGGATCAATGCACTCATCCTTTCCAAAAGTGCTTGAGCGATGTTTTCAGCATTTGCGTTTTCAATCGGTATGAACTCAAAAAAGCGCTCTTGAATGACATTGTAGCGGTCGATGTAGCGAAGTACAAGGGCAAGTTGGCACTGGACAGACACGTCAGATGTTTCATCAGCTTGAATGGCAATATAATCCGCCGCAGTCACCTCCTCGTGAATGTACTCCTTAACAACAGTCAGCATACAGTCCAGTAGCTCATTCTGAATCGTTTTGGACGTACCTCTGAACACAGTAGCTCCCTCCAGGTGCTCCTTCAGAGCAGCGTCCAATGACGAGGCGAAGTTAACAAGGCCCCTAAAAATACCTGGGTTCTCAGAGGCTTTAGTCTCGTCGTGGCCACGCAAAGCCAATTCAAAGGCACCACAAAATTTTACACAGTCAATCAGTTTAGAAAGAATATATCGATTCTTGTCCACTTCCTCATTCTGCCTTCTTATACAAAGACGAAGACATCATCCAACTGAGTAGCAATGTTAGCCTTCCCCAGCAACGCAAATTTCTGGCAGCTGTCAATATGAATCTTTGTGTGTTCGTGTTTTTTTATTTTTTCCCGAAAAATTTTTCATATCCTGAAGACCGTTTTCACACCAGGCTTGATCGGTCGCTGCAGTTTTAAAAAGCAAACAAGGGAAGCAAAACAGCGAGTTAGCTACTCCGCAGCCGGTTAGCCACGGCTTCCTAGTGTACCATGTCCGCGAAAAGCCTCTAGTATAAGACCCTTCCTTGTCTTTCACCTTCTGTCTGATGTTAATTTGTGGCTGGTCCGGTCCCATTTCTTTTATTTTTTGTTTTTCAGCCAGTGGTCGTCTTTCAAACGGAGTTTGAAGAAGAGATTGCACGGTCTCTTTCTCGTGTGCCGCCGGCGCCGCCATTGTCAGCTTGTCAAGAAAGACTGGCTGGCTCCGCCCGCCGAATCTCACTGCCACGTGACCACACCAAGTAGAGTAAAACTCCATGTTATTCTCCGATGGGCGCAGCGCCCATCGGAGAATTATTACTGCGCGTCACTGATTGGTTGAATTGATCATATTTAGTGACGTTTTAATAGCGTATCAGAGCTCCATTGGTTAGATAGCGAGGGCGCCCTTTCTCGGCGCCCCGAGCATAAAACTACACATTTATGATGTTATGCGGCACACGATGAAGCTGACAGACAAAAATAAATCATCATCATTGATTATTATGAATATTGCAGTGTTAATCTGAGATGTTGTAATAACACTGAGCTCATGCAGATGTTGATCAGGAGTTGATCTGATGTATCGTGATATGATGTTATATCGCTTTAATGAAACTTTAATGAACCTCGTCAAATGACGAGGAGAAAGAAAATCAGCAGAAATCACAGATCAGCAGAAAACAAGAAGACTGAGAGAAAAATGGAGGACAGAAATGAGACACAAACCAGTGAATCACGAGAGGAAAGAGGATTTACGTTGTTAACGTAAATAATGTAATGAAATATGAAAAGAAAGGAAAACCTACATACATATAAAAGGTTCAAATGTTCACTTATATTTTAACTTGATGTGATTTTATAGGCTATTCTTTTTATTATGTACATGGACCGTAGGTGAGAGCCGGGAAGTCTCCTGCAGGAAAAAAACTAAATCCGTGGCGACGGTTTTGCAATCCGTCCCCTCAGTTTATAAACGGTACTCACAAATCCTTAAACTGTTCTCCCGGATTAATAAACCGTACCCACGAGTTCCTAATCCGCGCTCTCAGATTTGTAAACCGTGCCTAAGTTTCTTAGTTCTTCAAGGTTTATTCAAACCCACAAGCAATACAACAGTGCCAAGCGGTTACATGATTAGGCAGCAGGTGCAACAACTTCCATTCTTACTCTACACCTTTTATAGGTAACCACATGTGGACTACAGCGCCATCTCCTGACAAGTACATAAACACAACACAGTCCATCACTATAATCCAATAAGCATGGATGGTCATGATGAAGATCCTGTACAGTTAATAACTGTGAGCTACCTTATTACACACACACACACACACACACACACACAAACACACACACACACACACACATTAGTTATTGTATCTCATTAACCAAGTGCCCTAATACACCATGCCTGAGCGCCACCCAATGGACAAATATAGAATTGCTGCCATATCAGCCTGTAGCCCAAGACTGGTTGCCCACTAAAGCTAAGCAGGGTTGAGCCTGGTTAGTACCTGGATGGGAGATCTTCTGACAAAAACCAGGTTGCTGCTGGAAGAGGTGTTAGTGAGGCCAGCAGGGGGTGCTCACCCTGTGGTCTGTGTGGGTCCTAACGCCCCAGTATGGTAATGGGGACACTATACTGTCAATTGAGCACCGTCCTTCGGATGAGACGTTAAACCGAGGTCCTGACTCTCTGTGGTCACAAAAAATCCCAGGATGTCTTTCGAAAGAGTAGGGGTGTAACCCCGGCATCCTGGCCAAATTTGCCCAGTGGCCTCTGTTCATCATGGCCTCCTAATCATCCCCATGTATATAGATACCAATTGGCTTCATCACTCTGTCTCCTCTCCACCAGTAAGCTGGTGTGTGGTGGGCGTTCTGGCGCAATATGGCTGCCGTCGCATCATCCAGGTGGATGCTGCACATTGGTGGTGGTTGAGGAGATTCCCCCTTCTATGTGAAGCGCTTTGAGTGTCCAGAAAAGCGCGATATAAATGTGATGAATTATTATTATTAATTAATTGCATAAATGGCCCCTACTTGAAGGATTTGTTCACTTCAGAATCATTAAAATGTCCTGATAATTTACTGTCCCCCACGTCAGCCAAGATGTTCATGTCTTTCGTTCTTCAGTGGAAAAGAAATGAAGGTTTTTGTGGAAAACACTCCAGGATTTTCTCCATATACTTCAATGGAGTCCAACGGGTCGAAGGTCCAAATGTGAGTTTCAGTGCAGCTTCAAAGTCGAGGAATAAGAGTCTGATCTAGACTAACCAGAATCAGAATCAGAATCAGAATCATTTTTATTGCCAAGTAGTGTTGTGCACATACAAGGAATTTGCTTTGGTAATAAGGTGTTACCGAGGCTGCTATAATCAGCGCCAACTTGAGAAAAATACAGCATGACATGAGGAGAGGTGAGGAGAAAAAAAGGCAACCCCCAGACTATGCTCCTGTAAGGAGAACAGTCTGGGAACAGGAAAAAACACCTCAGCAACATTAGCACATAAACAGTACACTCTACAAACAAGACATTGCAACACGGTTGGGGGTGGGGGATGGAGGTAGTCCAGCCCAGGCAAGCAGCATCCGGTCCTGCAGCCATTATGGCGCTGGTCACAGACCCGCCTGTCAGACTGGGGGTACGAAGCGGCGAAGGCGTGGAATGGGGTTTGGGGCAGGTGCATATCTGTGTATGTGTAAGTTCATGTGTGTGTAGGCCTGGAGAGAGTCGCTAAGTCAGCACCATAATCTAGGAGCCTCAGTCCGCAGGATTGTCATAGCGATACACAGCAAGTTGCCATGGAGACAACCTTGATCATGTCCCAGGCAGAGTCAACAATCACCAGGTGTCTGGGGAATCGGGGAAGGAACGCAAGAGCGGCTCACTGCAGTGCTCTTCCGGGAGAGTTGTTGTTCCAGCAGCGGCCTTGGCCAAGGCCAGTGCTGGTAGTGGGGTGCCGAAACAGATAAGATTGGGATTGTTTGGTCTTGGGGCGAGTAGCCGCATTCAATTTATACAGGCTATTCTCCTGGTCCATTTTGGTCTCTGAAACCACTTATAACAGCGCACATTTATAACAAAATAAACATTTATGCACTTTGTAAACGCACATGCTCATCTTGAACGTCCACGAATTCACATTAAATTTAATTATTTTCTCTGACGACATCGTTTTACCTTTTATTTATGTATTTTTGTGTAAATGATGTTTGTCTTAGTCTTTGGACGTTGGCTTTGTAAAACTGGGTTAGTTCTTCCGCCTCCGTCATGCGTGACCTTTCAACGTGATTACGTAATGTGTGTCTCATCACAGATCTAGTGCAAGACCAGCATTTGTCATCATTAATATTGTGTTCTTCTGTTGGAAATGACGATAATCTTCCTGCATCATCTTTTCAGTTTTGGATCTATTCAGGCTATGTTTACACGGAAACGATCTGAAGAGAAAACGCAAAAGTGGCGTTGCGTTATCACTTTTTATTCTGCGTTTAGACAAGCGTTATGGTTGGGAAATCCGCGTGCATATGGTGACGCAAAAGTGTGTGAAATTCGATGTAGTATGTACTCCAGGCGGCTAGGTGGCAATGTGAAGCACTGCCACACAACAACACCAATATCTTAGAAAATTTTTTACAACTGCTGAAAAGACTCTTGTATGTTTTTCAGAGCTGCTAGGGCAACTTGAAGGTCCGACGTATGGAAATAATCTGACATGTTGGTTGTTATTTTCCTGTACTGGCGCATGCATGTGACATAAACGCGTACGCGACGAGAGCCACCGTGAGCAGATTTGCGTTTTTACCGTTTAGACGGGAACGCGACGGTGGAGCGTTTTTAAGATTTCCACTCTGGAGGGTGGTTTCACTTTTTTGCGTTTTTAAGCCCCCAAAATGCCGTTGCCGTGTAAACGAAAGGCACATCCGATAAAATATTTTTACGTTTTCACCCGGAATCGTTCTTGTGTAAACGGGGCCTAAGTTCCAGATCTACATCACATATCTCCATCTCTGAACGTTGATCAACTTCTCCATTGAGCATCACATCTGACTTCACATCTCTTCAACTTCAGGAAGTAGTTTATCCTGATTTTGGATTGATCTTTGTTTCTAAATCTCTTTTACGTTTGATTCTTGGTCAGAAGCTTCTGATTCTTGAATTGTTTCTTTGAAGAAACGGGTGATATTCTTCCTGTATATCTTGAACCTGAGTTTCAGTTAAAAGAGACTTGTCCACATGGCATCCATCAAACACCTTTACATTAGGCACACTACAATTATTTTCCTCCAATTCCCCTTGTGTCTCAACTTCTTCCTGATCCACTTCTACTTCAATACTGTCTTGAATTTGACTTTAAATTGGAAAAAGTGATTTAAGCCTTCCACATTTTGCAATGATGTATAGCAAGCGATACTCTGAGAAGACACAAGTTCCTGATTCACATTTCCTTCAGACCAATGTGTAACTGAAGAAAATCCTCTACAATTTCCCACAGGGGTTTCACTGAAGTCCTGATTATATGCTTTCGGAGCAATTCCTCAAAGCTTCCAATAGAGATCCTGTTAACAGTAACAGAGGGAGAACCAGCTTCATCACCGCAGTCACGGCTGCTTTCTGAATGTCTATTGTCAACCCGACCCAACAGTGTTCTGATAGCATATGTGTCACGATTAGCAGCTGGAGTTCCCTTGATGGCCACCAGAGGGACGACCCCCGACTATTGCCACATCTCTCGCACTACATTACCCATAACCCACTGCTCAGACTAACCCTCGCACTACATTACCCATAACCCACTGCTCAGACTAACCCTCGCACTACATTAACCATAACCCACTGCTCAGACTAACACTCGCACTACATTACCCATAACCCACTGCTCAGACTAACCCTCGCACTACATTACCCATAACCCACTGCTCAGACTAACCCTCGCACTACATTACCCATAACCCACTGCTCAGACTAACCAACCAGGATCGTCATCAGCTGTTCCTCATAGCCTTGTTAGTACAGTATCAGTAGCCCCCATGTCTCATTGTTCATGTTTTCATATGTTCATGTTTTAATTTGTTTATGTTCATGAGTTCATGTTTTAATTTGTTTATGTTCATGAGTTCATATTTCTAGATCAAGTCAGGTCTTTACTTTGTATCTGTTCACTTTTGGATTCAATAAAACTGCACTTGGGTTCAGTTCTACTCGCCTACAGGAGAGTTTACAAATATATTCTTTACAAATATTCACTTAAATTGCGTCTTTTTTATTTTCACATTGTTTTTCATCTTTCAAATGATGTAAATCAGCAAAAGAGAGAAATGTGTCTGGTCTGAACGAGAGATCTGTTATGATGGTCATGGTGAGAGTTAAAGATCAGACATGAGCTTTCCAAACACGAATCTGCTGAAAACATGATGTACCGTAAGCTTTATATTCATGGATTACACGACAGAAGAATCTTAAAACAGTAAACGAACGAAAAGCTGGATTTGACAATCATAGTTGGTTTTGAAAACTTAATAACAATAAGCACTTTTGGCCTTTTAAAAATACTCCAACTGTTCATCTTTACACTTCATTTTTTGCACAAACTCTTAAAATCTGCCATCATATTAAAGTCTAGATGTTTCTTGAAGACTAAATCTGTATCACGAATCTAAAGACACACACTTCAGTTTATCACAGATCAGTGTCTCTCTCTGCTGGAGATCATCAGTATTACAGCAGATCAACAGAAGATCACATGATCCTCTTCATATCACATGATCATCTTCATATCACATGATCATCTTCATATCACATGATCATCTTCATCATATCACATTATGTTTTCATCAGAAACCTACTTACATTAATTTTTTTTGTCAAACCATATCCCGAGATACTTAAAACAGTCCACTCTCTCTAAATTCCTTTCATATAGTTTAAGTTGAATCTGTTGTAGACTTTCCCTTTGTGAAAAACAGACTTTGGTCTTTGCCACTGAAAACCTAAAACCCCATTACATTCCCCAACACTACTTTCCCTATTGCCTCTAGTATTTTCCTCATTATATAGTCTATATTTCTTCCCTTTTCCCACATAACGCCGAACAATTATAGATCTATCAGCTTTACTAAACACTTCATTCATCATAACTGAAAACAGAACTGGACTCACTATACTTCCTTGAGGAGCTCCATTTTCCACTAAATACTTTGTACTAAATTATTTCCCTATTTTTATTGCAATCCACCAATCCGTTAAAAAGATCCAACTATATATTCTCCCTCTTATTCCCATCTGAAAAATCTTAATCATTAGTCCTTGTTTCCACAACATGTTGTATGCCTTCTCTACATCAAAAAATACAGATACTTACTTTATTAATTTGAGCTTTTCTACTTTCACTCTCTAAACATATATCCGGATCTATTGTGCTCCGTCCCTTTCTAAATCCGCTCTGGTAATCCTTTAATAGTTCCTTTTTCTCTAAATAATACTTTAATCTTTCATTTATCATTTTTTTTCACAATTTTCCCTACATGTGAAGTTAAAGCAATCAATCTATAACTTTCTGCCAAACTCAGATCCTTACCAGGTTTACATATGGAGACAATAGTTGATTCTTTCCACTGTTTTGGCAAACACCCCACTTCCCATACCTTATTATATAATTGTAATAATATTTCTTTACTCTTATCATTTAAATTTTTTATCATACAATAACTTATTTGATCATTCCCTGGTGTTGTTTTTCCTGATTTTCTCATTACATTATTCAATTTGCACATCATATTTATGGCACTTTCAATGTCCCCATCATCCTGTATTGCTTCTACATTTTCTCTTATTGTTTTCTCCCTCTGTATCTTTTCCTCGTTACTCAAATTACCATTACTGTGTATTTAACATACGTGTTTTGTTTGCTGGGTATATACCTCTTAACTCATTGATTGGGTTGATTAACTGAATGTGCTCCACATGTGTTTAATTAGGTTTGATTATCTGAACGTGCTCCCAAACTTTGTTAATAAAACATCATTTCTTAATATGCCAAATATGGAAGGGGTTGATCTTTGAGGACTATGATTGGATGGAAAGGACATCATGGTTAATGATTCTGCTTAATCTTGTGTATAAATATGAGGCTTCTTCCTTAATAAACTTGAGATTGTTATGGTTCTGTCTCTGCTTTATCGTTCTCTCAGATTATCTATCTAAAAATTAATCTAAGTGTCAGCATTCAGGCCAGTGTTGTAGCAATGCATCACTTCTTTTCCATGATGTTTTCACTGCTAGCCATTATTGGGCATGTGAGCGGTCAGTCTGACCGACCTTACAGATCTGAGCTGAAGGTGAAGAACGGAGGGCCGTGGGGATCGTGGGGGGAAAAGAAGTTTTGTCCAAGTGGAAGTTATGTCTCACGATTTAGTCTGAAGGTACGTTGGGTATTGATTATTTATTTTGCTAATATGGGGGTGGATGAGTGATTCAACGCTTCACAACTGTGGAGTTGCTGTTTGTAATTTAATTCCAGGTTTCTCCAGGGGACTTAAGATTTTTAAAGTGTATGTGTAATACTAAAGAGCATGAAGATAAATGTTACTAAGCGTTGGGTTGGTTTACTCTTTCAAATGGAAGATTGTCTTATTGTTGTTTTAAGGTGGAAGACCCACTTCCTTTTGGTGATGATACAGCGCTCAATGGGATTCGACTTCACTGTGTTGATCGGTCCGGAAACCGCCAGTCTGTCATTGAGTCCAGCGTAGGAAGGTAATGGACTCCGATTATTAACAGTTCATGCATTAAGTGTTTAAGCTAAATAAGTAAATTGGATTTTCTTAAATGCTAATTGATTTGAACGACAACCTGTTTTTTTTTTTTTTCAGCTGGGGTCAGTGGTTGAGTCCCGTAATTACTACATCTAGATACTTTACAGGTTTCCAGCTGAGAGTTGAATCTTCCCAAGGATCTGGAGATGATACGGCTGCAAACAACATCAGGTGAGTGTGTGTGGTGCTATAACTTGAATCTCTTGCACAGTGTATACCTCTCACACCATCTCTTACCCATCCTGGTTTTATTTTAAGGACTCAGTTCTCTCCATCAATAGTTTAGTTAATATCACACTCGCAGTCGTGCTGCTGTTCGAGATTGCAGTGATTCGGCTGCAGGAGATCATGTGACTGACAGTCAATCCAACAGCACAATTACATATTTACCACAATATTGTATCGCTTTTTTTTTTTTTCAGGTTCAAATATGGTACAGGTGATTGGGTTGAAGGTTTGGGCACATACTGGGGTGACTGGGGCGAATGGAGTCCAAACTGTGAAGGAACAGGAATCTGCGGCTTACAGACCCGTGTACAAGTGTCACAGAGAAGTGGAGACGACACCGCTCTCAATGACGTGATCATGTTCTGCTGTGATTAAGGTGATGTGATCACAATCAAACTCAGACTGACACACACTGCAGATCAACTAAATCGGTTTATTCTTTGAGGTGTAGGAGGATTACGACAAGAAAAGCAAGAATATCAAATTATTAAATTTAAAGGTTAATTATTGATCATCATTCTATAAGCTAACATGAACCATGTCATGCAACAGTTTTGTAATGTAATCCTGTAAAGTCAGTTGGTCATATCACAAAATAAAGCCTGACTGGATGATCAGGACATTTACATCCTATTATTTTATGCTTTCTTGTAGATTAGTGATTCTTCTGAAGACTCCTGAACTTCTGCTGAAACGGTTGTCAAATATCAGCAATAAAGTCTTTTCTAAACAGAACCTTGTAGTTTTACATTGTTTTGCACAACACTTTACATCAGATCGTTCATTACATTAGTGCATGTGGCAGATGGTCTAAAGCAGAGGTCTTCAATCCTGCTCCTGGAGGGCCACTGTCCTGCAGAGTTTAGTTCCAGCCTGCTTCAGCACACCTGCCTTTGTATATTCAAGCGATTCTGAAGAGCTTGAGCTGATTCAGGTGTTTGATTAGGGTTGGAACCAGGGGCGTTTCTAGGGTCAGAGCTTTAGGGGTGCTGAGCACCCAATGAGCCCCACTGCCACCACCCACCCTCTTTTCACACAAAAACAAAAAATGTCTATTGAAAAATAACTTATCATTTTAACATTGGTTCAACTATCTTTCTTTTTGGGACCTTTTCAGAACACCAGCTTAGTTGTGAGTTCACACAGACAGCCCCCTGTAACAAACACAATACCTTCACTCAGCTTGTTTTCCTGACTGTTAACTCCATGTGCCTCCTTTTGTATCAACAGTCATCAGATTGGTTCGATTAGATTCAACTTTATTGTCATTGAATAGTAACAGGTACTTGGACAACATGTAATTCATCTTCTGTAAATTTACAAATAGCCATCTCTAACATCTCTGGTTGCACGCCTGTCTGAACATTCATAAACCAATAAATAATAATAAAACAAGCTTCACATCAAGAGCAAAAAGGTAAAACCAAAAACTCCAAAATATCCAGATTATTTACAGAGGTCTTGAAAATACTTAAAGTAAAGCTATAAAGAAAGAGGGAAGTCTTTGAAGTGCTTCCCCTGAATCCCCATTTGGCTCTACTTTGGGAGAGTTAATCTATGTCGCCGCACTGAGGGTGGCAAACCTGTCAATGACCCTTTGGTGTTAATTTTTTTTTTTTTCAAGCAACTCCTTCTCAATAGACATCACAGCTAGGTGCTGTAGTCTGCTTTGGCCTGTGGTTCTCCTGAGCCATGTATGGAGCTGACGCAAGGCACTAAAAGACCGCTCACATGTACAGCTGCTAACTGGTATTGTCAAGGCAACCTGCATAACAGCTTTCAGTGAAGGGAACATTTCCGAATCTAGGAGTTTGTACACTGCTAGCATGTCCTGAACTGTACCAGCCTCACTCTTGCGCTTCAGAAAGTTTTTTTGCAGCTATCACTTCCTCTGACTTAAGTTCAATATGGTAATGCAGAGCCAGTGCTGGCAGATGAGGCTCAGACAAGAAATGGTCTGAGGTTGGACTGCATGCCTGAATTCCATTGAGCACATCCTCATTCACACCTGAAAAACGCCTCTCAAGTTCACAGATCATTCGGTCCAGACAAGGAAACAAAAGTTTCCTCTTGAGATCTTCAGACTCTGAAGAGCCACAGGTTTCACTGCCTGCCCCACAAGCTGACTCAACAACATATTCATCCATTCTCTTTGTCTTCTGCCACTGTCCTGAGGATGATTCTACTGCTATCTGGTTTGCCTCACACATAGCTATTGTTCTGGAGTACAGATCTGCAGCAGTGGTATCACTGCGTTTCTGCTTCATGGTGTCAGTCACTGCATTTTTGTATGTCACTGCTTGGGCAATGTCAATGGTCTCCTTCTGTAGGGATCTGTGTAAACCTGCTGTTACAGACAGGAGAGTGTGGAAAACCATCAGCAAATACACGGAGGAAAATTTACTGAGTTTTGCCCTCAATCCAACGGCTGTAGGTGTCTTGATTGTGGAGAGGCACTCAGTGATAGCAGGGAAATTATCAGTCACTGAATGAAGCTGGCATGCCCAGCGTGTAGCTGACAACTGCACAAGTTCTCTTGGCTGCAACCCTAACTTATTTTGAGTGTCCACAAACTTATGGTGGTTTACAAGGGAGACACTAAAGAAAGAATGGAGACTTTCCAGCATGTTGAAGAACTCGGTGGTTTCAGAGACAGCTTTGCATGTGTGACATAAAACAAGATTTAACTCATGTGCATAGCAATGCATATAAATTGCCTCGGGTGCTTTTTTTTAATGGGCTTGTACACCCCCAACATCCCCACTCATGACAGCTGCCCCATCGTAGGTCTGTGCCTCACATTTCAACTGATCAGTTCCCTTTTTTACCAACTGATTTTCAACTGCAGCTGTTATTGAAGTTACATCAAACTGTGACATCTCTGTAAGGACTAGGAAGCTTTCTTTGCCGGCACCCTCAACAGACACGTATCTAACACAGACTGCCAACTGTTCTGTCTTTCCATCCCTGGCCTCATTAGCCATAATGGCATACATATTTGCTCCCTTTATCTCACTGATGATATTTTCTGTTAGTTCTTGTGAACAGCACTCTATCATCTCATTTTGGCAATCAGACGAGAGGTACGTGGTGTTTGAAGGGGCAAGTATCTCTGCAAGAAGGGATCAAATTTGGTCCAAAGTGACATGCACTCTAGGAAATTGCCTTTGTTGTGACTCTCATCTGTTTCATCATGACCTCTGAATGCTATGCCTTGCTTTCACTAATTTCAGTGGTACTTGCTGCCTCTATCTGCTCTACAACATTCCCTTTTGACAGGCTTTGTAGCTGTTCCAACAAACCACACTGTCCTTATGTGACTGTGTTGTTTCATGTTTTTGAAACTTGCTAAGTGCCTTTTGCCAGTTATTAACTCCATCATTAACAAGTGCATTCTTTCTGACATTTTTGCCAAATACCCTACAAGGAAAGCAGAAAGCAGCATTTTGTCTAGCTGAGTATTCCACCCATCTGAAACTTTTGAACCACTGTTCTTGAAAGGCTCTTTTTCTCTTTCTCTTTTCTGCTCCCGACGAGCTGGATGGCGCCTTGCATGGCTGACAATGAGAGGCAAATATGTAAAGTGCTTTGGTGGCCATTGGGTCTGTGAAAGCGCTATATAAATGCATTTACCATTTTTTGTGTGCCAAACTGAGAATGAGGGTATTGAGACAGCTTTAACTGTTTAAGACCAGTGTCCTTATCCCCTTAGTCTGAACAGCTCTCTTCTGTCTCTGCTGCTTTGGCTTGGTGGTCTCTATGTTGCACTCCCTTTGTCTCTTCATTTCTTTAACTAGTCAATTCCCTCTCCTCCCTTATGGACTCTCCCTTTTGTTTTCCTCCTCCTTTATTATGAAAAAATGTGGTGTAAAATAATCTTACAAAAAGTAAATGTAATAGGCTACTTAATGCCAATAAGTTAGTATAAGAGTATGAGTAGTTACTGTTTTACTTGCCACTATTCACTATATGTCAATTTATTGTTGTTTCCTCACCTGGTTCTTCCTGCATGCTCTCCCTTTCTCCATCTCCCTCTCTTTCCCTTTCTCCTTCTCCATCTCCCTCTCTTTCCCTTGGCACTGACAATCATACACAAATATTGTCACGGTGTGGGTGTTTTGTTTTGTTCCTTGTTCTGTCATGTGTTTCTCTGTCTTTACATGTTTTGCTGTTCCCCGTTCTGTTGATTAGTCTCCCCAGGTGTTTCGGATTAGCCACACCCACTTGTTATCTTGTTAAGCTTGTTTGTCTGTGTATTTATACCCTTGTTCTTCAGTTGGTGTTTGTCGGTCGTTGTTTGATGTTAGATGCTTCCAGTTCCTTGTTCTGTGTGCCTTGTTACGTTTCATTGGATTACCTGTTTGTTTAATTAAAGTGCTTGCGTTTGAATTCACTCTCCGATTCATCCTTGCTGCTTCATAACAGAACGACCGACCAAAGATGAATTCAGCAGCACGGATCTCATCTGATCTTCCCAGCATGAGCCGGGAATTCGCGGGTCAGATCGCGGCCTTGCCCCTGGATAGCCCCGATCTGTTTCAGTTCACGTGGGGGTTTATTCCTCTCGCTGCTTCCTGCTCCCTCGGAGATGAGGCTATTAAGTTGTGTTACCGGCTGGGGGCTAAGGAGGTTAACCCAAGGGAGCTTCCCAATATCTCCGGTCTGGACTGGAGAGAGGCACTCTCCCGATGTCTGGAGAGCTTCCTCCCATGGCACACCAGGTCATCAGCTGATCTCCGCTCCCAGCTGGATTTTCACGTCCAGCCAGAGCTTCATGTCAGCCACGTCCAGCCAGAGCTTCACGTCAGCCACGTCCAGCCAGAGCTTCACGTCAGCCACGTCCAGCCAGAGCTTCACGTCAGCCACGTCCAGCCAGAGCTTCACGTCAGCCACGTCCAGCCAGAGCTTCACGTCAGCCACGTCCAGCCAGAGCTTCACGTCAGCCACGTCCAGCCAGAGCTTCACGTCAGCCACGTCCAGCCAGAGCTTCACGTCAGCCACGTCCAGCCAGAGCTTCACGTCAGCCACGTCCAGCCAGAGCTTCACGTCAGCCACGTCCAGCCAGAGCTTCACGTCAGCCACGTCCAGCCAGAGCTTCACGTCCAGCCACGTCCAGCCACGTCCAGCCAGAGCTTCACGTCAGCCACGTCCAGCCAGAGCTTCACGTCAGCCACGTCCAGCCAGAGCTTCACGTCAGCCACGTCCAGCCAGAGCTTCACGTCAGCCACGTCCAGCCAGAGCTTCACGTCAGCCACGTCCAGCCAGAGCTTCACGTCAGCCACGTCCAGCCAGAGCTTCACGTCAGCCACGTCCAGCCAGAGCCAGTCTTCGAGCAAGAGCCAGAGCCAATCTTCGAGCAAAAGCCAGAGCTTCCTTCGCCGCTAACGCCGTCCTGCCCAGAGCCTTCACCGCTGGTCCCGTCCATCACAGCGCCCTCATCGCTGGTCCCGTCCAGTACAGCGCCCTCACCGCTGGTTCCGTCCAGCCCAGCGCTCTCTCGCTCTCGGAGACGGAGGAGGACTTCCCACGTCCCGCAATGCCTGGAAGTCCTCCCTGTACTTCCTGTCAGCCCAGAGTCCTCGCCGCTGGTCCCGTCCAGTCCAGAGACTGTTCAAGTCATGTCTGCCGATCCAGAGACTGTTCAAGTCATGTCTGCCGATCCAGAGACTGTTCAAGTCACGTCTGCCGATCCAGAGACTGTTCAAGTCACGTCTGCCGATCCAGAGACTGTTCAAGTCACGTCTGCCGATCCAGAGACTGTTCAAGTCACGTCTGCCGATCCAGAGACTGTTCAAGTCACGTCTGCCGATCCAGAGACTGTTCAAGTCACGTCTGCCGATCCAGAGACTGTTCAAGTCACGTCTGCCGATCCAGAGACTGTTCAAGTCACGTCTGCCGATCCAGAGACTGTTCAAGTCACGTCTGCCGATCCAGAGACTGTTCAAGTCACGTCTGCCGATCCAGAGACTGTTCAAGTCACGTCTGCCGATCCAGAGACTGTTCAAGTCACGTCTGCCGATCCAGAGACTGTTCAAGTCACGTCTGCCGATCCAGAGACTGTTCAAGTCACGTCTGCCGATCCAGAGACTGTTCAAGTCACGTCTGCCGATCCAGAGACTGTTCAAGTCACGTCTGCCGATCCAGAGACTGTTCAAGTCACGTCTGCCTATCCAGAGACTGTTCATGTCACGTCTGCCGATCCAGAGACGCTTCACATCACTTCTACAGAGCCAGTGTCTACAGACAAGATGGCCGATCCAGAGTCGGTTCACTTCACTTCCTCTGAGCCAGTGTCTACGGACAAGATGGCCGCCTTCGAGCCAGTGTCTACGGACAAGATGGCCGATCCAGAGACTGTTCACGTCACTTCCTCCGAGCCAGTGTCTACGGACAAGATGGCCGAACCAGAGACTGTCTCTGGATCAGCAGAAGTGACGTGAACAGTCTCTGGTTCGGCCATCTTGTCCGTAGACACTGGCTCGGAGGAAGTGACGTGAACTGTCTCTGGATCAGCAGAAGTGACGTGAACAGTTCACGTCACTTCCTCCGAGCCAGTTTCTATGGACAAGATGGCCAAACCAGAGACTGTTCACGTCACTTGTGCTGATCCAGAGACTGTTCACGTCACTTCCTCCGAGCCAGTGTCTACGGACAAGATGGCCGCCTCCGAGCCAGTGTCTACGGACAAGATGGCCGCCTCCGAGCCAGTGTCTACGGACAAGATGGCCGCCTCCGAGCCAGTGTCTACGGACAAGATGGCCGCCTCCGAGCCAGTGTCTACGGACAAGATGGCCGCCTCCGAGCCAGTGTCTACGGACAAGATGGCCGCCTCCGAGCCAGTGTCTACGGACAAGATGGCCGCCTCCGAGCCAGTGTCTACGGACAAGATGGCCGCCTCCGAGCCAGTGTCTACGGACAAGATGGCCGCCTCCGAGCCAGTGTCTACGGACAAGATGGCCGCCTCCGAGCCAGTGTCTACGGACAAGATGGCCGCCTCCGAGCCAGTGTCTACGGACAAGATGGCCGCCTCCGAGCCAGTGTCTACGGACAAGATGGCCGCCTCCGAGCCAGTGTCTACGGACAAGATGGCCGCCTCCGAGCCAGTGTCTACGGACAAGATGGCCGCCTCCGAGCCAGTGTCTACGGACAAGATGGCCGCCTCCGAGCCAGTGTCTACGGACAAGATGGCCGCCTCCGAGCCAGTGTCTACGGACAAGATGGCCGCCTCCGAGCCAGTGTCTACGGACAAGATGGCCGCCTCCGAGCCAGAGTCTGTTCCTGTTCCCGAGCCAGAGTCTGTTCCTGTTCCCGAGCCAGAGTCTGTTCCTGTTCCCGAGCCAGAGTCTGTTCCTGTTCCCGAGCCAGAGTCTGTTCCTGTTCCCGAGCCAGAGTCTGTTCCTGTTCCCGAGCCAGAGTCTGTTCCTGTTCCCGAGCCAGAGTCTGTTCCTGTTCCCGAGCCAGAGTCTGTTCCTGTTCCCGAGCCAGAGTCTGTTCCTGTTCCCGAGCCAGAGTCTGTTCCTGTTCCCGAGCCAGAGTCTGTTCCTGTTCCCGAGCCAGAGTCTGTTCCTGTTCCCGAGCCAGAGTCTGTTCCTGTTCCCGAGCCAGAGTCTGTTCCTGTTCCCGAGCCAGAGTCTGTTCCTGTTCCCGAGCCAGAGTCTGTTCCTGTTCCCGAGCCAGAGTCTGTTCCTGTTCCCGAGCCAGAGTCTGTTCCTGTTCCCGAGCCAGAGTCTGTTCCTGTTCCCGAGCCAGAGTCTGTTCCTGTTCCCGAGCCAGAGTCTGTTCCTGTTCCCGAGCCAGAGTCTGTTCCTGTTCCCGAGCCAGAGTCTGTTCCTGTTCCCGAGCCAGAGTCTGTTCCTGTTCCCGAGCCAGAGTCTGTTCCTGTTCCCGAGCCAGAGTCTGTGTGTGTGTGTGTTGTCTGTCGCCTGTTCCCCAACCAGTGAGTGTGTGTGTTGTCTGTCCCCTGTTCCCCAACCAGTGAGTGTGTGTGTTGTCTGTCCCCTGTTCCCCAACCAGTGAGTGTGTTGTCTGTTCCCGAGCCAGAGCCAGTGTGTGTGTTGTCTGTTCCCGAGCCAGAGCCAGTGTGTGTGTTGCCTGTTCCCCAACCAGAGCCAGTGTGTGTGTTGCCTGTTCCCCAACCAGAGTCTGTGTGGTCTGTCCCCTGTTCCCCAACCAGTGAGTGTGTTGTCTGTTCCCGAGCCAGAGTCTGTGTGGTCTGTCCCCTGTTTCTGTTCCCGAGCCAGAGTCTGTTCGGTCTGTCCCCTGTTCCCCAACCAGTGAGTGTGTTGGCTGTTCCCGAGCCGGAGCCAGTGTGTGTGTTGCCTGTTCCCCAACCAGAGCCAGTGTGTGTGTTGCCTGTCCCCTGTTCCCCAACCAGTGAGTGTGTTGTCTGTCCCCTGTTCCCCAACCAGTGAGTGTGTTGTCTGTTCCCGAGCCAGAGCCAGTGTGTGTGTTGCCTGTTCCCCAACCAGAGCCAGTGTGTGTGTGTTGCCTGTTCCCCAACCAGAGTCTGTGTGGTCTGTCCCCTGTTCCCCAACCAGTGAGTGTGTTGTCTGTTCCCGAGCCAGAGTCTGTGTGGTCTGTCCCCTGTTCCTGTTCCCGAGCCAGAGTCTGTTCGGTCTGTCCCCTGTTCCCCAACCAGTGAGTGTGTTGTCTGTTCCCGAGCCGGAGCCAGTGTGTGTGTTGCCTGTTCCCCAACCAGAGCCAGTGTGTGTGTTGCCTGCCTGTTCCCCAACCAGAGTCTGTGTGGTCTGTCCCCTGTTCCCCAACCAGTGAGTGTGTTGTCTGTCCCCTGTTCCCCAACCAGTGAGTGTGTTGTCTGTCCCCTGTTCCCCAACCAGTGAGTGTGTTGTCTGTTCCCGAGCCAGAGCCAGTGTGTGTGTTGCCTGTTCCCCAACCAGAGCCAGTGTGTGTGTTGCCTGTTCCCCAACCAGAGTCTGTGTGGTCTGTCCCCTGTTCCCCAACCAGTGAGTGTGTTGTCTGTTCCCGAGCCAGAGTCTGTGTGGTCTGTCCCCTGTTCCCCAACCAGTGAGTGTGTTGTCTGTTCCCGAGCCAGAGTCTGTGTCGTCTGTCCCCGAGCCGGAGCCAGTGTGTGTGTTGCCTGTTCCCCAACCAGAGCCAGTGTGTGTGTTGCCTGTTCCCCAACCAGAGTCTGTGTGGTCTGTCCCCTGTTCCCCAACCAGTGAGTGTGTTGTCTGTTCCCGAGCCAGAGTCTGTGTGGTCTGTCCCCGAGCCGGAGCCAGTGTGTGTGTTGCCTGTTCCCCAACCAGAGCCAGTGTGTGTGTTGCCTGTTCCCCAACCAGAGTCTGTGTGGTCTGTCCCCTGTTCCCCAACCAGTGAGTGTGTTGTCTGTTCCCGAGCCAGAGTCTGTGTGGTCTGTCCCCTGTTCCCCAACCAGTGAGTGTGTTGTCTGTTCCCGAGCCAGAGTCTGTGTGGTCTGTCCCCGAGCCGGAGCCAGTGTGTGTGTTGCCTGTTCCCCAACCAGTGAGTGTGTTGTCTGTTCCCGAGCCAGAGTCTGTGTGGTCTGTCCCCGAGCCGGAGCCAGTGTGTGTGTCGCCTATTCCCGAGCCAGTGTGTGTGTCGCCTGTTCCCGAGCCAGTATGTGTGATGTCTGTTCCCCAACCAGTGAGTGTGTGGTCTGTTCCCGAGCCAGAGTCTGTGTGGTCTGTCCCCGAGCCGGAGCCAGTGAGTGTGTTGCCTGTTCCCCAACCAGTGAGTGTGTTGTCTGTTCCCGAGCCAGAGTCTGTGTGGTCTGTCCCCGAGCCGGAGCCAGTGTGTGTGTTGCCTGTTCCCCAACCAGTGAGTGTGTTGCCTGTTCCCGAGCCGGAGTCTGTGTGGTCTGTCCCCGAGCCGGAGCCAGTGTGTGTGTTGCCTGTTCCGGAGCCAGTGTGTGTGTTGCCTGTTCCCCAACCAGTGAGTGTGTTGTCTGTTCCCGAGCCAGAGTCTGTGTGGTCTGTCCCCGAGCCGGAGCCAGTGTGTGTGTTGCCTGTTCCCGAGCCAGTGTGTGTGTTGCCTGTTCCCCAACCAGTGAGTGTGTTGTCTGTCCCCGAGCCAGAGTCTGTGTGGTCTGTCCCCGAGCCGGAGCCAGTGTGTGTGTTGTCTGTTCCCGAGCCAGTGTGTGTGTCGCCTGTTCCCGAGCCAGTGTGTGTGTGTCGCCTGTTCCCGAGCCAGTATGTGTGTCGCCTGTTCTCGAGCCAGTGTGTGTGTCGCCTGTTCCCCAACCAGTGAGTGTGTCGTCTGTTCCCGAGCCAGAGTCTGTGTTGTCTGTTCCCGAGCCAGAGTCTGTGTTGTCTGTTCCCGAGCCAGTGTGTGTGTCTGCTGTTCCCGAGCCAGAGTCTGTGTTGTCTGTTCCCGAGCCAGAGTCTGTGTTGTCTGTTCCCGAGCCAGTGTGTGTGTCTGCTGTTCCCGAGCCAGTGTGTGTGCCTGCTGTTCCCGAACCGGTGTCTGCAGTTCCCGAACCGGTCGTCTCCGCCCTGGCCGCCCGAGGGGTCGTCTCCGCCCTGGCCGCCCGAGGGGTCGTCTCCGCCCTGGCCCTCCGATGGACTGTCTTCTCCGCCCTGGCCGCCCGTCTGGTCGTCTCCGTTCTGGTCGCCTGCTCCTTCCTGGCCGCCTGCACGAACCTGGCCCTCCGTCCCTCCCCCAAGACCGCCTCCACTTCACCACCCTCCTGAACTTTAGTGTTTTTTTGTTTTGTTTTGTTTTTTGTCTCAAGGGGCGTCGGGAGCCGCCCATGGGGGGGGCTATGTCACGGTGTGGGTGTTTTGTTTTGTTCCTTGTTCTTGTCTGTCATGTGTTTCTCTGTCTGTCATGTGTTTCTCTGTCTTTACATGTTTTGCTGTTCCCCGTTCTGTTGATTAGTCTCCCCAGGTGTTTCTGATTAGCCACTCCCCCTTGTTATCTTAAGCTTGTTTGTCTGTCTGTGTATTTATACCCTTGTTCTTCAGTTGGTGTTTGTCGGTCGTTGTTTGATGTTAGATGCTTCCAGTTCCTTGTTCTGTGTGCCTTGTTACGTTTCATTGGATTACCTGTTTGTTTAATTAAAGTGCTTGCGTTTGAATTCACTCTCTGATTCATCCTTGCTGCTTCATAACAAATATATTGTAGGATAGGAGAGTTGAGGTCAGTTTGTCATGTCACAAAAATGTTATGGAGACCATTACTAAGTATATGATCAAAAGGCACACAGAGGCATGTCATTTTAAATGTCTTTATTAGTGGGTGCATGCCAAAGGCAAGGCACTCACTATTGTTATTGCAAAATACTTTTTCCACTTTTTTTTTCGGCGCGCTACTCCCGCAGTTTTTGTCACAGACCCATGAATGAGGTGTCAAAATGTGCGGCCTATTCAGGAGAGGTGTGCTATGACTTAAGAACAAAAGACAAAAAAAATAAATAAGACAAAGGTCATTATGGACTGTCCCTAGTCTCTCACCTGAATCTGTCTTTTTTCTTTTAAAGAACTGTCGTTGTCCATAGCTTACTAGAGAGAGAGAGAGAGCGAGAGAAAAATCCTCTGTGTGTGAGGAATGAATAAATACAGCAAAAGAAAAACATTAAACTTTCTTTTATTGTCTAGTTTGATAGTCAGCCACAACTGAAAAATAACAGATATAAATCTAGGAATGAATAATTCTTTTAAAAGCCACAGTGAGTGTTTTCACACATACTGGTGGTATACAGTGATATGTCATTTGTTTTCACTCTGGTCCAAACGCCAGAGCTTCATGTTTCCATGACGACTGACCAGAAAAGACGCACGTGACGTCATGGTTACATGACTCCCGATTGTGAAATGAGTATCAAATAGGCTCTATGCACGCATCACTTCCGCATTGGCGTAAGGATGTTTGGACATTTCCGGTTAACGGACATTCGACATTTACGATGGCAGAGAAGTTCACAAGGTGTTTGCTGGAGTTGCCGAAAGTGTCTGTTCACGATATCCGGAGGATCGTCCGGGCATCCAGTATGACACCACGTAGCAAATTAGATAAAGGCTTTAAATTTGACGTTTCTTCATTTCTTTGCAACTTTGAAGGTAATTTGCTAATGCTAGCTAGCGTTTTAGCGTGTTTTAAGTCATGACTCCGTCCTGCTTCAGGTTAATCATGCTTTAAATAAAGGTTAATTATGTGTATATACCTCTCACTTCATGTGTTTGTACTTTTATTAAGGTATCAGGTAAAAATAGGGCAACAAATGAGATATCTGTGAGAGCCCACTGCTACCGCTCAATGAAGAAGCTAAAGCCAGCTGAAAGTAGGACTAGATTAAGTGACACGTTCAAAAGTTCTGATGAACTTGTTTAAGGTTCCGTTCATCAAAAGTTTTACTCGTTTAATGTCACCACATTTCAGCTCTGATTACCATTTCTAAGAGAACACCTTTGTGGTTTTCATGAAAGCTGAACAGTGGTAGCCTAATACAGAACAGGGTAGCTGAGTGGGAATTGCTATGCTTTGTTGTTGGGTCTGTTAAACAAATTGGAGTTCGGTTCAAAATGTAAACAATAATGAGATTACTACTTTTGCTTGACTTGATGACTGCAAAGACAGTAAAATATTCCACTCAGCTTTTCTTCAAACTGCTGTTGTTCTACTCAAAACTGTCCTGTCATCTTTACTTCATTCTTTATAAACATAAGGCCCAACTTCCTTGCTTTTGTACTTGATGTTTCTACTCTTCAAGAGGAATAAGGAGCAAAACCTGAGCAAAATATGGGGGGAGGGGGGGCAGGTATGTGGAAGACAGTATAGCCAAGTGGTGCAAGACAGTAGGAAAGTCATGCAGAAAAGCACAAAAGTGACAGTAGACAAGTGGCTTACACCAATAAAAAGAAAGAAAGAAAGAAAGAACAGGTTTTGCTCCTACTGCTGCTGCTGTAGACCCTCTTCTTTCAAAACGCATTAAATTATGCTTTTTGTGTATTTCAGATGACATTACGTGATTCACAGCCAGTTATGCTTGTTAAAAGCTACTGTTCCTGTGTGGGTGGGTGTGGGATATGCAGTCATTTGGTTGCGTTACTTTATCAGACTGCCCATTACTCTGAATGTGGCATGTCTGTCATCCCTCCTGTACTTTCGTGCACTGAAACCGAGCAGAAGTGGCATAAACCATGAACAATGGTTTGTATCATTTCAATACCAGTTGTATCACATGCATACTAGCATCTCTCCTAATACCATTCATAAATAAATAGGGAGTGAAGCCAGGACCTTCGGATGCCATGGTTGTAGTGAAGCCCAAACCAGATGCTACTTCGACAAGCGGAATTAGGTATGCAGAGTCCAATTAAATAGGCAGATTACAATGTGTTGCAAAATATATGTTATTGATAGCTGTTAGATAATGGTGTATTTCCTAGTGAGTCTGTGTACTTTTCCTGCTGCGTAGTGACATCTTGGTTATCTCAAATGTCATGATCAGGCTGTACCGCTACGACGAAATACACAACGCAGTCGACTATTAGATAGTCTGAAGACTATACAGTTACACCTAGAATTCATAAGAATCCTACAATGGCCTGATATTGTTATTCCAGATCTACACTTTACAAGGGATACAGTGGTGAGCTACCAGACCCATCAACCCTCAGTCCACTACCTGCCTATGCTGACATGGAACCAGACTCTCTTCTAGTAGTGGGAAGATCGGATCATTTTACTGACTCGGATCTTTAAGTCTCGTTCAGCAAAATGAACGAATCTTTTTTCGAGTCATTTCGTTCATTTCAGCATAATATAATTAAAATGGCATGTTAAATATCCCAACACATACATACGAAAATGTTGATTAAATTTGTAAAAAGAATAAAAATAAACTAACTACTGACTCGGATCTGTCTGGGCGGACCGTGCCGTGTGTGATACAGCAGGGCCGGAAATAGAAATGATTAGTTCATCTTTCGAGTCTCGAGTTCGGGTTCGGCCGGGTCCGAGTCTTTCGTTCTTCCTGTCAGTCAATAGAGGCTATGCTGTCAGTACCGGAAAGAGAAATTATTAGTTCATTTTCTTCGAGTCTCGAGTTTGGGTTTTAAATCCTATGTTCTTTTGTCATGTGACCGCTGGTATCTCGCATCAAATACAACATTAGATTCGTATTATTGACTGCGTCTGAATGTAGGCTATATTGTTTTATATTTAGGAATTAAAATACAAAATATGTGCAATAAACATTACCTGAAAAATAAAAGTTCCATCTTATTAGCCTATTGTCCCTGTCCGTCTCTTTTCTAAATGTTTCTTGTGCATCTGTGGTGTGATTTATTATATATTATACATTAATTAACTACTATTATATTATATTATACATTAACTACGTGCTTGTTTGTAAAAAGGTTGTGAATTAGTAGGCTATTCAATACGGTGAAGTCACGTGACAAAAGAACAAAGGACTCAAACCCGAAAAATGAACTAATCATTTCTCTCCTGACAGCATAGCCTCTATTGGACTGACAGGAAGAACCAAAGACTCGGACCCGGCCGAACCCGAACTCGAGACCTGAAAGATGAACTAATCATTTCTCTTTCCGGTACTGACAGCATAGCCTATATGGACTGACAGGAAGAACGAAAGACTCGGACCCGTCCCGAACCCGAAGACTCGAGAGAGAGATGAACTAATCATTTCTGTTTCCAGTACAGATTCAGAACCCATATGTTGCGCAATGCGCATGCGCAGTCAACACAAAATGAACGAATCATTTTCTGAGACAACTCGGTAGTCCCGAGTCATATTAAAGATTCGTTCAAAATGAACGAATCGTTCATGAACGACACATCACTACTCTCTTCCCCTTATCTGCAGAATGAACATCACATCTGACAAACCACTCGTGGACTCCATTTTTGGCAAGGTACAAACTGGCAGTATCCTGTCTTATCAACACCCACCACCTCCACCTGACAATGTTGTCATCCATGAGGATGCACCACTGTTTCCAAAAGTGCCACTGGAAGGTTACCATCTACAACAAACAGAGTGTTCATTTGCCATCATGACGGATCAAGAAAAGCTGCACCTCAGTTCTCTGTCTGTGACTTTGACCCAGTCACACCAGATTGAGGCAAAGTGCAACACCCGAGTGCAACACCCGAGTGGCATTCCCTGAGGAAGGAGAGAGTGACTGCTTCACATTTCCGGGAGGTAAGCCATGTAAGAGGTACAAGCACAGCAGAAAAACTGGCAGGAAGAATTATCAGAGGGACAAGACAAACACCGCTAATGAAAAGGGGGCTAGAAATGGAAGCATGTGCATTGAAGGGTTCTAAAAAATGTCAATCTGACCAAGTGTGGGCTAGCCGTGCACCCGGACGCACCTTGGCTGGGTGCATCGCCTGATGGGCTGGTATATGACCCCACTTGAGCGACCATCATTTGGTCTGGTTGAAATGAAATGCCCAAATGTAGCCAGCAAGTTCCTGAGATTTGACCATGGCCTACACAAATTGAAGGAGAGCCATTGTTATTATTGGCAAGTCCAGGGACAGTTACTCATCACAGGCATAGAATGGTGTGATTTTGTTGTTTGTGCCCACGATGACGTTTTCGTGCAGCGCATTTACAGAGACAGCACTGTATTAAGCTCCCTGAAAGAGAGATGTGATTTGTTTTTCTTTAACACATGCATGCCCAAATACCTGTATATGAAAAGTAACTGAACAGACACATGAATATTTGCTTTATTGTACAATAATTTTAACTTTATTTTGTCAACTGTCTTATTTACAACATTGAAAATTTTAAATAAATTTAATTGAAAATAAATTAATCGTCACATATACAAATTGTAACATATCAAATTGTAAAATAAATTGTAAAATAAATAAATAAATGTAAAATAAGTAAAAATGTGTTACACATCATTGATTCTTGAAGTGGTAATCTATGAATGCTGTGTAACATTTACAAGTGATGAATAGTTTTCACTGTAGATTAGGGGATGCAGAAAGTGTAGTAAATGATTTATTCATGCATTTACACATCATTGTGTTGCTCAGGCTTTAACCAAGGGGCCATTTTGATAGTTGACCAAAAGACATGCGACTGTGTAAAGTTGATTAATGCTGCCCCTCAATGAAAGAGGGATTACTGTGCCGAATAGTTTATGTTCCTTAACCCTGCGAATGAGCCGCTCAACATGGATTCTCAGTCTGGCAATAGATTGTGTCTTCCTGACCTCTGGCTCAGAGAGTTGTGCTCTCTTACACAGAAAGGTAGGTATGTGGACTTTGCAGGGCACACAGTCTTCTACGAGGAAACCCTTGTCAACCATTATGGCCATAGATGGGTTTAAGAGAGCCACAATGCCAGACTGCTTCAGAATCTCTTTATCGCTGATGGCACCTTCATAGAGAGACGACACAAAGGTTACTGCGCCGTGAGGGGCCATCCCAATTAATCCTTTAATTGTACCGGTTGATTTATAGGTGGAGAACACCTCACTCTGGAGGAGAAGAGAGCTTGGTGTTTGGCAGCGTATTTCAGTACAATCCAAAATAATTTGTGTGTCAGAGTAACCCTGAAAAACCTCTGGCATGTGAGATTTTACAGTCTCCTCATCCAGCCAAATACCCACAGCCCCTAGTACAGTATACAGGAAGTTAGCCCATGTATTTATGATGCGGCTTACAGTTGACTGGTGGATTTTGAATCTGTGGGCCAGATCCTTCTGCATCAGACCCAATGACAAGTAATTCATAAAGAGATAAAAATCGTCAATGGGTTGAAGATTCTGAAAAGAGAAAGAATTAGATGTAAGGATTTGATAAGATTATGCAATATATCTTGCTTTGTAAAATATATTCACCGTTGCACTGCCAGTGTGAGGGACCGCATCATTCATACTTCGTGCTCTTGTCACCCGTACCATCTTGCAGGCTGGTTCTAACTGCTTCCAAAAGGCCATCAGGTGGGCGTGACTTGCAGATCTGTGGGACATAGGTGTTACATTTCATTACATTACATTAAGTGCCCATACACAACATCAAATTGCAAGCATGTCAGAATCCGTATTGACAGTTACTGTAAACATCCTGGAACATTTAGGCACTAAGGTAAGAAACTGGACCACACACGTCAGTCCTTATGCTTACTGCTCTTCTCAGTATTTTAAAATACAATAATACTAATCAATGTTGAAAGCTCTAAAACGTCTATATTAAACACAGTGGACATTTGAATTTACCTTGTGAAGAACCTTATGTCATCATCTGATCCAGCAAACCGCTCCAAGCAGAACTTGTTGCTGATAGATATCTCCTCTATTACGTTTCTGAGTCTTGCTATCTCTTCACGAAGTTCTTCAATGCGGTTAAAAGACATATCCAGCGCAGCAGGTTCACTACTGTCGCAGTAGTCATGGTCAGGAGGATAGTCCAATTCCACAGATGGATCGTGCGTGGTTTCTGTATTGGGACGCTCGGTCCTTTCCCAAACTCCGGGCCGTGGAGCTGGCAGACTGAAATTGTTCCACTGAAAAAGCACTGGAACAGCTCCCTTCTTTAGACGTCTCCGCCCAGCTGGAGTCAGAGGCTCTATCACGTCTTCACTTTGAAAGTGTTGGCTGCAGACTCGTGTGTTTGTTGTAAGAAACTTGTCTCGTCGGATGTTAATCACCCACCGTTTATGTAATTCAGTGTCTTTGGGAAAAGTAATGTTGCAGAAACTGTGCATTGCGTAACACAGCAGTGGTGGCTAGAAGAGCTGTCTTCCCGCCTTTGAAAGGACAATTTCGTACGTTTACATGTCATCGCGTTATCAGTCAAGACGAAGTACAAGTAAAAACATTAACATAAACAACACAACAACGATGAAAATGAAGAGTTTTGGGTGTTTTGACGACAAGCATTCATAGGTAGCACTTCACTCTACAATAACCGTGTTTACAACCATCCTGAGATTGAACCGGAAATACGTCAGGATCGCCAGTGCATACTGCCTATTGCCCAATTGGTTATTGGTCAATTATGTAGAAGTTTAGCAATACTATAAATTATTCTATTTAACTGTTTAGTTTATATTTTACTCGATCAATAGGAAGATATGTCGAATCAGAGAGTCTCGCGCCGTCCCAGCGGGCACCTTGACCTCAATTTAACATCAATATGACATCAAACATTGTCAAAATGACGTCACGAAATAGGTAAAAAATGAAAGTCATATTGACGTCAAAGTGTCGATATCAATTTGATGTGATCACACTGATCACCAAAATGGTGGCTTAAAATTGTGATTTTCTCCTTTGGTGATTCTGCTTGTTACATCAGTTGTCTTCAATATTGGCCAATCATCACTCAACAAAGCATGACATCAAAATAACATCAAAATGACATCAGCAGAGGTCAAAATCTTGACATCAAATTGACATCGACACTTTGACGTCAATATGACTTTCATTTTTGACCTATTTCGTGACGTCATTTTGACATACTATTTGATGCCATACTGATGTTAACTTGAGGTCAAGGTGGCCGCTGGGGTCCTTTTACACGGATCTCAGGATCACAAACTCGCCAGTCTGATCGATAACCAGAGGTTATGGCTACAGCGATTCAACAATGCCGCCGCACACGCTTGCTATTGTTAAAAAGTACCCATGTAGCCCCTACAGTCCCATAACAACTTAGTTAAAGCCCCTTTATAGTATTTTTATTTAGCCCACTATTTGCGACTGGAAACAACTTAGTTAAAATCACACAGTTAGTCAGGAATCCAGAATCCCACCAGATGTGCTCACGCTCCTCTACTCTGGATCTAGTTTGTACTAATGTATTATGTATTAACCCTGGACGCAGATTTGCGGAAACATAAGACTTCACTTGAGAAAATAATTTCAAATAAAGAGTTCTGATGCTGGACTGACTCGAGCCAATCACCTGAGCTGGAAATGTCACATGACTGACTCTAGAGCTGCAGGGAAATGACATCATGTCATCACTGATTGGCTGATGAATCAACACATTATCATCTATATACTGTAATCTGTACAATACTGTATAACACTGTAAGATAATATACTGTAATCATCTTTAATGTGTTCATTGTTTCTGCCTAAATGCAGTCACGTGTCTCCCTCTACAGGACATCATCAGAATCACAGCAGAGTTAAAGAAGATACAGATGAAAATGTGTTTTACAGCAACAAATGAAAACACTTACAGATTTCAGTTCATCAGGGAATATGAAAATCAACACGTTTTCATTTTAAGGGAATCATTATTGAAGTGAAACACAAAGATGTCAAATGTAAGTCACTATAAAATATCACTTCTGCTGTTTTGATATTATTCTGAAGGTTTGAATGGTTTGATCAGAATCAAGATCTCTTCAGTTCCAGTGAATTCTGTGACGCTTCAGCTTTAATATCATAAAGCAGCCTGTGATTATGATGAGTTTATGACAGAATCACTTTTATTCTCCGGTTTCTCCATCATGTGCTTCATCTGTCGTTTCACACAGAAGATCTCTCTGTTTCTCTTTCTGATAGAGTTAGAAACAGGAATAATTGATGTTCTTACAGAGACTGTGTTTCTGGATTCTTCTGTTAGCAGATGCTGATGATGATGTTTCATATCAGGCAAATCTCCATCATCTCCTGATTGAACAATATGCAGAAACTATCAGTCATAAATGCATTACAATGATGAGACTCATTATAATATGTTTTTCTAATTTAAAATACATAAAATAAGATTATTTCTGAATATGTGTTAGTAAATGTCGATCTAAGATGTAAATAAATCAACACATTCACAGAAAGTACCTTCAAAGCAATATCTCTGAGAGAATATATGATTTCAGACGCAGTCGTATTGTTTCCTGAAGAGTTTCAAGAGTCTGAATGTTAAATGTAAAACTCAGATCTGATAAACTCCATCAGCTGCTCATTTAATCATCTCTGATTTATTAACAGTGATTTACATCAGCAGAACATTAGTGACTTTAACAGCCGAACTGAAGCTGTTCAGAACAACACCAGATCAACACTTACTCAATACTCAATATCTACTGTTCACTAACATCATAGTGTACATTACTGCATAAGCTGATATCACTTCTGACATATCACACTAAATGCTAAATCACATTATTATTTGTGAGTTGATAATGAATGACATTCAGTGAATTAAACTGAAGAATGTCACTTGAAGGCATTGTAAATAAATGTGTGTGAGTGTGTGTTTTCTATTTGTCCTCACACACAGAATATGATCTGCAGTTTTCATCTTTGTCCACTAGATGTCAGAAGTAGATTTGAGGTGAAACTCAAAGGCCTTTAGTTTCAGGATCAGAGACAGTGAAGAGAAATCAGAGAATCTGATCTGAAGCTCAATGAGGATCATCATGTGTCACATATGAAGCAGAAAGAGACTCTCATCTGATGTGAATCTGGAGGAGAAAGTGTCCCAGTGACGGAGGATAAACTCCACAGTCTGAGGATCATCATGTGTCCAGTGGTGGAAAGAGGACTGAGAAAACATACTCAAGTAAAAGAACCATTACATTACAAAAAATGTAGTGTGTGAGTAAAAAGTACTTGTCCAAAAAACTACTTGAGTAAGAGTAAAAAAGTAGCTTATAAAAGTACTCATAAGTAGTGAGCTGCGGATTCTACCCCTTATAATAAACACTGTACACTACAATAACAAAAGAAAACATTATAGAAAACATTAACATTATAATTAAATTGATTTCATTTCAAACCAAAATTTTATTTTTTTCCAACACAACGTTTTACCTTAACCCAAAGTAATAATATCGTTTTTTACAAAGAAAGTGTGTATTTTTTTTTTTTTTTGCTTTGATACAACCTACACTGTAAAAATAAAATCAATTCTTATAGTAACAACTCAATTGCAGAGCTCTTTAATTCAATTACAGAGCTCTGCAATTATACATATCTTTAATCCATTTTTTACTAGTAAAAATTCAATTAGAGAGCTCTGTAATTAAAAATGAATGGAAGTCAATGGAGACTAGTAAAAATTAATTTGTAGAACTCTCTAATTGGAATTGTTACTAGTAAGAATTGAATTGTAAAGATCTCTAATTGAATTCTTACTAGTAAAAATGCAATTACAACCAGTATCGCTGGGTACAATTTAAGCTAAACCGGCTTGCCATACAGATCGGATTTCCTGAGGAGTGTTTGAGACGCCTCACCCTTGGGCTTCAGGCTTTATTACATGGATCTTGATGGATGAATTATGCCATATTTGATAAAGCTTTGGTGGATGTTTTTGCTGTGGGAAAGTTTCACCAATATCTCTCAGGAGCATTTCGTGATTTTTACGAACTACAAACCCTATACTGGAACTCATACACTATTCCCAGCCAATGCCTGCATCCTTTCACATTACAGTTTAATCACTTACGACTATGTTTCCATCACCCTGTTTTTAAGCGGATTCGGAAGAATCGCATCAGAAACAAGTGATGGAAATGCCAAATTTTAGGGAAATAAAAATTTTATTTGCAAAAAAGTTTTAACGTTTTGACTTGTGCGAAAAAGAGCTAATGTGAATAATGGGAGATGGAAACGCATTTGCCAAATAAATTCTGATAACGGATAGCCGGTTCAGACCCTTCCTTTCAAGTATTTTACAATACCCTAGCATACAAACAATATATTTAATAACAATATACCCTCAATATACCCCCCCCCCCCCTCCTAATGTAGAAATGCCAGAATCACACAATAGAAATGCACAATCTCCTCTTACTTTAGTCTGTATAGGAACAGATAAAAGTCTTGATCTAAGAGCTCTAGAAGGATTGTGTGAAGATAGAAGATTAGAAAGGGGTGTAAAGTTATTCAAACACTTGTGAACTTATAAAATAATGTTAAATTGACTGGCAGCCAATGAAGTGATGCCAAGATTGTGTTTTATGATCATGTTCAGGTTGTCAGGTCTGGTATTCAGGGTGTAACTCTCGCAGTGAAACTAAAACTGCTGAACATGAACAATCTTGATCCAATGGAGGGAATTTCAGGGTCAAATTAAACACATTGAACTCTAACAGAGCCTTAATATCTGTGTTTATTTAATTTGACTAAAAATAAAGATTAATATTTCAGTGTAAAATGTCAGTGAACTTACTATTTCCTCTGTATAACATATAACAGGGATGATTATACAGTCCTAATAGTAAATATTAGATGGTTTGGAATTGGTCAAAATGCTTGAAAAAAAAAAGTGTTCAGATTAAATCAGAATATTAACTTGTCTATTAATTATGATAATACATCTAAAAGTGCATTTGAATGCATAGGAATACAATCACCAGATGTTTACAACCAAGTATATTTGCATTTGCTCAGATAGGCCTATATATATATATATGCATGATATATGAGGTGTCTGAGAAACACACGACAAAACCATCAAGTTGTTTCAAACCAGTTTCTCTCTTCTGCTGAACACAGAAGATATTTTAATAATTGCCAGTAACCAGACAGTTGATAGTATTTTTTTCCTACTATGGATGTCAATGGGGTCCATCAGCTGTCTGGTTATTCTCTGTCTGACATTCTTCAAAATATATTCCTTTGTGTTCAGCAGGAGATAGAAACTGTTTTGAAACAACCTTTTTGGGTGAGCTATCCCTTTAAAGGTGACCGTTTTCACAAGATGTAATATAAATCTATGGTGTTCCCAGAATGTGTCTGTGAAATTTCAGCTGAAAATACCATCCAGATAATTTATTATAGCTTGTCAAATTTGCCCCATTTTGGGTGTGACACTTCGTTTGTGTGTGTGTGTGTGTGTGTGTGTGTGTGTGTGTCCCTTTAAATGCAAATGATCTGCTCCGTCACTCACTGTTCAGAAGAGGGCGGAGTCTTTACACGAGCTTCAGAAACTCCGGCAATAACAGAACAGGCCAATGGCCCAGTCCCAATTCGCCTACTTATACTACGACCTAAAAGTATGTACTCTTTTTGTGAAGAAAAAGTACATACTTTTGAGTGTGTAGCAAAAGAGTAGGCAAGCTTTGGGACAATCACGTCACTTTTAACGGACAAATCTGTTGCGTGTTCCTGTCACCGTAAACTGCCCTGTCAATCATCCTGTCACAGTTAAAATCCTCCATTCAATCTAATTTGATTTCCTAGCGTTTCGGAGAGAAATGTAGTCGCAGGTTCATCTGCAGTCGTGGGTCTTTCATGCGGAGACTCTCCTCATGTGTTTGCAATTTGATTATAATGATGCATTTAAAAGGAAATGGCTAAACGTATCTTTACAAAAGTTCACAATGCTGCTGCAGATGCAATATAATGTAGACAACGTTAAAATCTCTAAATCTCTCTACATAACCAGCAGGCTTGCGCGTCCACCATGTCTGTAGTTTTTTAACACTTTTCACTCGTGTTTGTAGTTCTAACCGAATCCTCGTCCAACGCGCGATGGGTTGTGGGCAATATTAGCCGTTAGAGTGCGCATCGATCTGCACTTCGGATTCTGACCGGAAATAGTAGACCATCCGGGTCTCTTTGGAACACTCATTTCAACATACTACGATTTGGGACATACTAATTCTATTTTCGAATACTATTTAGGACGGATAGTATGCGAATTGAGACTGGGCCAATCTCACTCATCCAGAATCCCAGAATAACCAGTAGCGAGTGCAGCCTTACGGAGAGACTCAGGAAGAGTTTCACTTTTAGACGTTTCTGAATGTTAGTGGAGACATTTAGGTAGTTGTTGTGGAGTTACAGTGATTAATCTCATCATCATGTTGAACTTCTACACAAGTGTCCACAGTTCCTGAGGTGTTTATAAGACAGCGGTGACATGTTCTGGTCAATAGTGTTCAGTCCCCGTCTGTGCTCAACGACAGAACAGTTTCAGGCTTTGCTGGATCTTCTGCGTTGTGTTAGAACTGGTCTCTGTTGTCGCTTGCGAAACCAAATGTCGTGCCGTGTGTCGTGCAGATTAATTGTATACACCGGTAATATTATAATAAGATCCTCTTCATACGTCAGAAGGTGAGTGAAATCTGATCTGCTTATTTTATAACATGCTTGCAGAAAAAGGCTCACCAAAACAAAGTTACTGGGTTTCACTTTTCATGTTTTCAGGGTTGGTAGAAGCAGCGGAGACTCGATTATAGCACTTAAACACGGGAAAAGTCACCATTAATGATGGTGATTAATTAAGACAGTATTGCACTATTGCATTGCACTATGAACAGAGTAAAGTTGAGGCTGTTAAACTGCTTCCTTGTTTTTATTAGTAACCATAGCATTACAGAATTCATTAAAAAATGTATTATTAAAGGGGTGGTAAAATGCCCTTTTCATATGATGTAAAATAAATCTCTGATGTCCCCAGAGTGTGTGTGTGAAGTTTTAGCACAAAATACCCCACAGATATTTTTATATAGCATGTTAAAGTTGACACTTTTTGAGGGTTAGCAAAAACGCACCGTTTTGTGCCTGGCCCTTTAAATGCAAATGAGCTGCCTCAGAGGGCGGGGTTTCAAGAGCTCTTGTGTGTGTTAGCAGCTGCGATTACCTCACGCAGACACTAAAATGAAAGAAACTGTTCTGCCTTTAATGTTGAAACAGAGTCAGACAGAGATGGAGAGACTGAAGAAGAAGTGACAACATGTAGAATGCAACAGGACAACTCTGAATGGTGAGTTGATGAATTTCTGTTGCTGATGTGAAGTTAACTATCTTCAATTAACATATTCTGTCATGATAATCTATAAATGGCTCCTATAGGAACTGTTGTGAGATGCACATAGAGTGACTTTTTATTGCATGTGAAAAGAAGGATGCTAAAGTTTGAGCTGACTCACAAATGTACTCTTATACAACAACTTTTCCTCTTCTCAACATGGACTGCGTGTCCCGGGGGCGGGGTTTATGTAGATTTTAGGGTTGCTGATGTCACTAACCCGGGAGGAATGTCGTGTAGTCCCAACCAGCCGTTTGTTGTAGTCCTTTTCTTTAAAAGCAAATATCTCCCTTTGCTTTGAACTTTAAGCATTGTAACTTTGCAGATGTTGTTTATGATCAAACAGCAACATTACACACTAGCTAAAGTTAGAAAAGTGAAATAGTGTTTTACCACCCCTTTAAGGTCAATATTTATATTGAAAGAGTTAATATTAGTAAAAGAGTCTAACCCAGACTAAAAACCTCAAATTGTTCAGTGCTCGTCTGTGCAGCAATGACAGAACAGTTTATATGCTGTATTTGAACTTTGCCATTTAACTGGTTACACTGGTGTCGCTTGTGAAAACCAAATAACGTCGCCGTGGGCAGAAATGTGCAGAAACGTGCAATCCTATCATTTCCTAATTCCTCAGCTTCTGGGGAAGACCCACAATCTCTCAAAGCTAGGTGTGCTCTTTTCAGGTGTGTTTTCTGCCCCGGTGATCTTGACTTGTTGAGTCAGAGGAGAATCTCTAACTCATGACTGACTCTAGGATTCTCACTCGACTTTTCCTTTATATATATTCAGTGATTTTATCAACAAATCATTCTACATCTCTCTTCTTCTCACAGGTGAGATATAGCCTACCGGTATGTTTGGTTTTGAATAGGCTACATATAATTCAATAATTAATTTGAACCTAGTTTCATTTTCATTTATGCATGACTGGATTATTTGCCATTTTATCAGAAAATGTTTTAATTGCTTAAACATTTGTCTCTAGGTTCACAGTTTAGATTATGAAGAAATGCATGAAAACACAACGAGTTAAAACATGAATCTTGAGAAGTGCAGACGGAGCTGCAGTGAAAAAGACTGTGAGTAGATTAATATCAGTCATTCTTATGATAATATTTCATCAGTGAATATACAGACAAGGAATATTTCAGGGAATCTTCTGCACATACTGTAACTAGTGTTTGTGTAAATGATGTAAATGCCATTGAATTTGTCCTTATTTGTACATTTTACTAGTGGAAACTGGAAATGACATTTATTATAGAATGAATGCTGATGTTGGTGATTAATGTTGTGGTGAACAATTTCATTCTGATAAGAACAATCCTGACTAATTAAAACATATCTTGATCTACTTTAATGGTGTATTAAAGGCTTTAAACGCTGAAAAACATTTTACATCAATAACATGAGCTAATCTGAATTTATCAGTTCAGCCACTGTCTTTAAAATATAATCTGTTTTCTTCATTTACAGTCTCTGTTGATCCAGTCGGAGATGTAAAGTGTCGTTCTGATGAATCAGATATGATCAAACATGAGGTGAAAAGAGAAAGATCTACTGAACAGATTCAAATGGAGTGTATAAATGAAATGGAGGACAGAAATGAGACACAAACCTGTGAATCACGAGAGAAAGAAGGAGAGAGACGTGATAGATCGAACAGTATGGAGAGAAGAAAGCCACACTGTGAGTGTTTGATTATTATTGAACTTAATTTAACCTTTCATTACATTTTAGACTGTTAATTATCACATACATTTATAGGACATAATCCCATAAACTCAAAACAACATATATGATGATAATCTAATACGGATATGTATATTTCTAGTCTCCTGTGATCCAGACGGGCCTGTAAAGTTTGATTCTGATGTCAAAACTGAGGAGAGATTTTCATCAAACCCTTCATCATGTTCTCAAGAACACACAACATCACTGACATCCATCAGCAGCTGAAGACCTGAACATCTTCTTCATCATCATCATCATCATCATCATCATCATCATCATCATCATCATCATCTTCATCATCATCATCTTCATCATCAGTTCATCACAACATCATCATCATCATCATCATCACTGACATCCATCAGCAGCTGAAGACCTGAACATCTTCATCATCATCATCTTCTTCATCATCATCAGTCTGTTCTCTCCTGGACTCTTTTAGTCTCATCTGATCACACACACACACACACACACACACACACACACACACACACACACACACACACACACACACACACACACACACACACACACACACACACACACACACACACACACACACACACACACTCATGAACAGTGTTTTTCTCAGAGTCTCCTGATGTTGCTCTGCTGATAAACTTCACTGACAACAGTTTCACACCATGAACATTTGATCATCTTCATCTCACACAGACTCGATGCACACAATATTTCGCTGCTCATATTTTCAAGACTGAAAAAATCTGCATTTCTAGTGCTCATTGTTGAAAGCACTTTTTTCAAGCATGTGTGTGTCGAGCAGGACGAGGCCGGTGGCGTGAGTGATGATGAGACTCCTGTGAGACGCACCGGTCTCGTGTCTCTCACGGAGGAGCGGAGGCATAAAGGAGGAGCGACGACAGTGAAGAGAGAGAGAGGAACAGGCCTGGACTTGTGTTGTGTTTGTTTGTTTTATTTTATTTTATTTGACTGTGACAGCAGTCGTCCGTGAGGGGCTGCTGTCTTTTACACTCATTTTTTTTTTTTTGTCTTTTTCGTTAAAGTCTTTGATCAGGCCTGGCTCTCTTTAGTCCCAGTGAATTCTGTGAAGAGTTTCAAGAGTCTGAATGTTAAATGTAAAACTCAGATCTGATAAACTCCATCAGCTGCTCATTTAATCATCTCTGATTTATTAACAGTGATTTACATCAGCAGAACATTAGTGACTTTAACAGCCGAACTGAAGCTGTTCAGAACAACACCAGATCAACACTTATATCAATACTCAATATCTACTGTTTACTAACACATCATATATGTATACTTTATTGCATAAGTTGCTTTTATGTTCTGATATTTCACACAAAATGCAAAAATCACTGAAAAAATAAAAGCGCTGAAACTATATTTACCTTTTTTGAAATAATCCATTGAAGGTGCTGAGAAACGAGGAGCGTGAACTCAAATGAGCAGTTGCACGCACATGCCCGGGAAACTCATGAATATTCATGTAGGCTCCGCCCACTGCCTCACAGATGCACAACTCACGTCTGCTCCACATTTCACATAGACCAGTGGTGCAAAAGGGAGAGCGCGCAAAACTTGTCACTTGAAAGCGCAAAACAGTGTTTGAGACTCATCGCAGCAGATTCAAGCAGTTTTAGTTGTGTTTGTGCTAGAAAAATATATAAGACATTTGTGAGAAAATATTCTACAAGTGTGCAACTCTCATTGGATGAATTCACACACTGATTTGCGGATGAGCAAAATTTCTCTGTGACTTCACATGTTTTGATGCGGGTGTTTAAATGCGTTTTGCACCATATTCACTGCAGCAACTGTAGCAAAACTGTGAGCACACGAGTTTATTAATGTGTGATTTGTAGAATAGGATTTGTGCTCCTGCAATGAAGAATTTGAGAAGGTGTAACTGTTGTGTTTTCAACTCTTAAAACATTTCTCTCTGTGACTTCAAATGTACTGATACACATGTGTGGATATTCTCTACTACTACAAATTTCACTGTCACAGGCGTTCAGTAGTTTTGCACCACCTTCATAAATACCACCTGCTGTGGAAGTGCATTCTTCAAGCATCAATTCAAATCAAGATATGCAGTCTTCCTCTAATATGCTACGGTACATTTCACATGAGAGGGTGGGGGGGTCAACATCGTAATGGTTTATATACTGTACAAACTGTAGTATAAAAACAAGCAATAACACACACAGACAGACAGTGAAGATGTTTGGCCTGATAAGAAGGAATCCCCCACCACCAAACACACACTTTAGGGTTGTGCAATAGCAGGGCTGTTCAACTGGCGGCCCGGAAGCAACCTCCGAGTGGCCCAGCCCACGGTCCCGCCAAAAACACACATTCCTATGTAAATTCATACAGTAGTACAGACCACGTAGCCTAACAACACGCAAACAATGCAGAGCGTGCCGGTAGTAGCCTAGATTACTATCAATATGTCTTTCTTAACACTGAAATATAAAATTGTCAATGAAAACCGTAAGTTTATCCCTGCCTGGACTGACAATACTTGTTTATTTTACCGCCACATCCAAACGCCAAACCGATGTGTTTAATTTGTAATGAGTGCGTTGCAGTACTTAAAGATTACAATGTGCAGAGGCTTACAACCGAAATAGTACTACCATGGTGCGGTCATTCACAGCCCAAGAGAGAGAAACCGCAGCATCCCTTCGTGTTTCCTGGATATTGGCAAAAAAGAAAAGGCCATTAACAGACTCTGAATCCGTGAAGGACTGTATGCTGGCAGTCGTGGATGAGGTGATAAATGACGAAAAAATTAAAACGAGCGTGGCATCTGCTATAAAAAACGTACCCCTGTCAGATACTTCCAACATTCGTTGAGTAGCAAATTAGCTCTATGAAATATTAATAATCAATCGTAACTGGTTATAATTAATTATGAATATTTGGGTCAGTTAATCGGGTTAACTTGATGTAGCTACATTAACATTACAACCAATTACTCGGTTCATCCCGTGAACACTCAGTATTGGTTATTAATTAATTAATAGAAATGTACATTTCCGGGGCATGGGCAATGTCTTTCTTACTAAGTACTACTAAGAGCAAGTAGTCAAAATCTATGATTAGTGACTCCAGATATTAGCTTGAGACACTGACAACTTTACGTGTGACATGAACAAGATGTTATTAACTAGACTAAACATTTAAACTACTCTAACATACACATACACATACTTCTTCCTACACCCACACACTCTGAACCTCACTACAGCCGTAGCTCAGGCTGTGTGTGTGTGTGTGTGTGTGTGTGTGTGTGTGTGTGTGTGTGTGTGTGTGTGTGTGTGTGTGTGTGTGTGTGTGTGTGTAGGAAACATCTGTATGTGTGTCAGAGCTGTTTGCTTTGAGTGACAGTGTAAAAAAACGAATTCCCTCAGATCAACAGAATATGTTAAGAATGTGAAGAATAAAAAGAAAACAAGAAGTGTTAACAGAGCAGCTGTAGACATTAGCCACACCTGTATCGTAGTATAACGCAGTGGGGAAGGAAGAGAGAGGCGCTGGCTCACCTTTATGACTCATCCCACATATACTTATTATAATACATGAAAGTAATGTTCTGTTGAGTAGCTACTGTATAAACATGTGTCTGGATATCGCAGATCTAAAGGGTTAATTCAGGCCCAGCAATACAATTTTAAAACAGGAGAAATTAAAGATGGTCTAAGCAACTTTCTTTTTGCATACCATTTATAAAACGTCCCTATTACTTGAGAAATATCTCTGAAATATCTAAGATATGCAAAACTATGAAAGTTAACGATTGACTGAGATCATGTTAACCCTTGACGGTTAGTCTGACTGAAGGGCTGGTAACACTACACTTCTCATTTCATTACACTCTTGACATGCCAAACCCTGAATGTCACAGTTCTGTCACTATTATCTGTGTCTTCTCTGGGTTTAGTGACAAAGCTGTGACACTCCTGGTTTGTCATGTGTTTGTGTTGGTCTGGTTTATTGTGAGCACATGGCTTGTCTTGTATTCATTGTGCCATGTGCTCTCCTGTCAATTGTCCAGCCCCTCCCATCTCGTTTCCTGATAATTGATTAATCTTTCCCACCTGCCTTGTTCGTTACCCTCCTTGTTTGTTCCCTATTTAGTCTCCCTGTGTTTGTAGTCCTGTGCTTGTTCGTTATTGATCTTCACCCATGTTATGAGTAATGACCTGTTTCGTGCCTGTTTTGTTTTTGTTATACCTGGATTTATTTTCTTTCTTAATTAAAATACTCATTCTCTGCATTTGAGTCCTCGCTCTCCTTTCCACAACTATCCCGTGACAGAACGAACAAGCCATTATGAGGACTCAGCAGAGGAAGAAGTCAAAGGAACCACCGGTCCCTCCTTTGTCATGCCCGTTATATGAACGGATAGTGAAATTCAGTGAATTTACCTCTCTTCGGCAACTGGGGACTAAAGTGAGGGACTTTGCCCAGAAATTCACTGCAGCGGCAGAGGGATTGAGACTTAGTGAGGGAGCTCTGAAGGATCTATTTAATTATGCCCTTGATGAGCCCATACCTTTTGGCATTATGAGAGGTTTGGAGAGGTCGACGTTTGAGGAATTCCTAAGTCTCCTAGAACGTCACATAGATCCTCCGAATCCGGTGGTCAGGGAGGACCCGACTTCAGGGGTCCCAAGGCCAGTGGTCCAGGAGGACTCGACTTCGGTGGTCCCAAGACCGGTGGTCAGGGAGGACCCAACTTCGGTGGTCTCAAGCCCAGTGGTCCGGGAGGACTCAACTTCGGGGGGCTCAAGTCCGGTGGTCCGGGAGGCCCTGATTTCAGTTGCCCCAGAGCTGTCCACTCTCTCAGTCGTGTCTCCAGTGGTAGCTGAGGAGACTGCAGCACCCTCTCGCCCTCGGAGACGGAGGAGGAAGAGATCTTCTGGTCAACCACGAGGCCCGGAGCTTGTTCCGAGACCCGCAGTCGAGACCCCGAAGCATCCAGTGAGGCCTGCAGCGGCGCCACCCAAGCGCCTCGCCCTGACGGCGCCACCCAAGCGCCTCGCCCTGACGGCGCCACCCAAGCGCCTCGCCCTGACGGCGCCACCCAAGCGCCTCGCCCTGACGGCGCCACCCAAGCGCCTCGCCCTGACGGCGCCACCCAAGCGTCTGGGCCTACCGGCGCCACCCAGATGCCTTGCCCTGCCTGCGCCGCCCACGCTCCTTGTTGTGCCAGCGCCGCTTAAGCACGTCACGTCTGCCGATCCAGAGACTGTTCAAGTCACTTCTGCTGATCCAGAGACCGTTCACGTCACGTCTGCCGATCCAGAGACCGTTCACGGCGTGTCTGCTGCACAAGAGACTGTTTGCGTTAGGTTTCCTGAGCCGGTGCCTGTCCCTGAGCCGGTGCCTGTCCCTGAGCCGGTGCCTGTCCCTGAGCCGGTGCCTGTCCCTGAGCCGGTGCCTGTCCCTGAGCCGGTGCCTGTTCGTCCACCATGGCCGCCAGAAGGGTGGTTCCCACCATGGCAGACCAAAGGGTCGTTTCCACCATGGCCACCTGAATGGTCATCTCCACCATGGCCGCCCGAAGGGTCTACACAGCCTGATCCGCCCTGGGGTCCGGCACAGCCTGATCCGCCCTGGGGTCCTGCACAGCCTAAACCGCCCTGGGGTCCTGCACAGCCTGATCCGCCCTGGTGTACTGTCCAGACTGCACCACCCTGGACCTCCACCAGGACTCCTGACAAGCCTGAGATTACCTGGCTCAACCCTCCCGTCCCTCCCTGGCTCAACCCTCCTGTCCCTCCCTGGTCTATGCTTAGGACTTTGTGGCCCGCTAGGCGGGTAGTGACTGGAATGGCTTCCCTCCCTCCCCTCCCTGTCTTGGTGTTTTGATCTGTCTGTCTGGTCCGTTGTTGTGTTCGGGTGCTTTGTATTTTCATGTTCCTGTCTTGTTTTTGGTGTCCCTCCTTGGGAACGCCAGGTGGCGTCCCTTTGAGGGGGGGTAGTGTCACAGTTCTGTCACTATTATCTTTGTCTTCTCTGGGTTTAGTGACAGAGCTGCGACACTCCTTGTTTGTCATGTGTTTGTGTTGGTCTGGTTTATTGTGAGCACATGGCTTGTCTTGTATTCATTGTGCCATGTGCTCTCCTGTCAATTGTCCAGCCCCTCCCATCTCGTTTCCTGATAATTGATTAATCTTTCCCACCTGCCTTGTTCGTTACCCTCCTTGTTTGTTCCCTATTTAGTCTCCCTGTGTTTGTAGTCCTGTGCTTGTTCGTTATTGATCTTCACCCATGTTATGAGTAATGACCTGTTTCGTGCCTGTTTTGTTTTTGTTATACCTGGATTTATTTTCTTTCTTAATTAAAATACTCATTCTCTGCATTTGAGTCCTCGCTCTCCTTTCCACAACTATCCCGTGACACTGAATCCATGGACAAAAGAATGTCGTTAACCACCAGCAAAAGAGCAGTTTCAGTTTCAAGACTCAGATTCCAGAAGGATGTGTGTGTGTTGGAGGAATAATCTGAGGAATGAGTTGTAAAGAATAGATTGACAGATCTGATGTTTCTGAATGTGTCTCAGATGATCCAGTGTTATTCTCTCTACATGATCAACTTCATGAGGATAAAAATGAGTAAAATTATTTTAGAGCAGAGGAAGGAGATAATGACACAAATCTGACCAAATAAAAAAAGATTCATGAAAACTGAATAATACAGTAACTTACAACTTTACTATGATATTTAATATTCACTGCATGATAAAGATTCAGCAGAAAGAAGAGATTGTGTTTGAATGTTAAGTGTTATTGTGTGTCAAATGTGGGTCTGTACAATTATTACAAAACATGAGATTAGTTTCCACTGTTATGCTTATTAATAATCAACTATATATTTCTCACAGAAAAAAAATGAAATTTGTATATTATTCAAGTTACCAGAGTGTGTTAAAGATATGGATGAGCAGTAATTGTAATTTCATATTGAAACGTTTGGTGCTAAACCCGTAAGACAGGTCAGAGTGTGACACCTTTCGGTTTGTTCTCTGTTTTTTGTCAGTGGTGAAATATGAGATGTTGATGACAGTGAAAGTGATTCAGCTTAAACACATGAAACATTAATATATCACTCTGACACAACAGGCAAATATTAGGTCAATTAGTATATATTACTTCAGCACAATGTATTTTATATATTTTTATAGATACAGATGAAACTTGAATAAGTAGAATATCATGCAACATTTCATGTATTTCAGTAACTCAAATTAAAAGGTGAAACTAATATATTTAGTATAACTTTATACATATGCATGATTATACTTTTCAGAGGGCCAACATTTCTGTATTTAAAATCCTTTTTTTTATTGATTTCATGTAATTTTCAAATTTTCTTAAATTTTGAATTTGGGGTTTTCATAAGCTGTAAGCCATAATTATGGAAATTATAAGTTTTACACGATTTTCTAATTTTTGGATTATTTAAGATACAATTAAAATTAATACAAAACGAAATTCACTTTAAAGAAAGGCTTTCTACAAAAACAAACTTAATGAAGTGGTCAAAATCATGTCTGCCCACTCCATTTGTCTCCCGATTGCGCATCTTATGATCTTATGCTTTTCACTTTTAATATAATCAACATAGATGAAGTTAAAAAATAAATTATTTTATTTAAACATAAATATGAAACTAAATTGTTTTCTTTAATGACTATATAGGCTAAAACACGTAGGCCTATACAGAGAAATTACAGAAAAATACAATAAAATGAATATTTTATGTTCTGTGGAGAGCGAACCCTTCTTCATCCGGTGCGTAGTTTTACTTTTGGTTTGCGCAGTGTAATTCACAGAATTGATCGCTCTGCTACCAGCCTCTGTCTCGTACCGTGTGGAGCTTGTGACTATTGCAAGCGCGCGGAGACAGTGTTGCTGTCAAATCTGTCCCTGGGAAAAGTAACGTTGTGCAGAATTGAAAAAGGAACTACGTTTTGTTACCAAATTTTCAGTAGTAGCGCGTTACACTACTTTTTACCCGAAAAGTTACGTTACTGTAACTTTACAGTTACACACAACACTGGTAAAGAGACACAAGTTTCCTGTTCAGTATCTTCAGAAAACACTTTCTGAGTGTGACAGTGCTCTGTTGTTGATGTTTTGAGTTCACACACTGACATTTGCCCCTTGAACGTGTGCATATACACACTATATTTCTGTCTGGGGGAAAAACTTTGAGCTTAAACAGAACCATGCATACAATGCTGTTTCAACGCAAATGTTGGTCAAATATGGACAAACCCAGCCTTTGGGTTTAATTTTTAAATACAATTTGAGTGTGTTTCTGCTGGACGTGTAGCCCATGATTTTAGATGTCTTGCTTCTTAATACAGGTCCGTAGCCAGCCTATTGAAAGGGGGGGTTCTTTAAAGAAAAAAAAAAAAAATATATATATGTAACCCAGTAGGTTATAAGTATGCTGGTTAATAAGTTACCTCAATTTATTAGCTTGTATTTAGGTTTAATTAAGAGATAAAATGTGAATTAACCATTCATCTTTGTTTGTGAGTATACGTGTATTTGTTCCTTTAAGAGCGAGCGTGCATGATATACAAGTTTGATCGATGTGTACATGTGGAAAACGCATAGACAGTAAAAGAATTTTCAGGTAGGGGGCGTTACATATATATATATATATATACGGGGGTTAAATTGGGATTTATGGGGGTATGCCCCCCTGGGAATTTTTTTTTGAAAAATAAACCATTAAATGGTACTTTATGAAGAGTTTTCTGCAAAGAAATGGAGAAATTGGGTATTACATGATATGTGAAAAACTGCAAGGTTAAGAGCATATAGCCTAGGCTACTTTGCATTGTTGTAGTATCAACAGGTATTAGGACATTTAGCATTTACAGTACATTACTGTTAATCATCACTTGATTACACATTGTATTACCTATGAAATAGTGACCCATACAATGTGCCAAACATAATGTGCCACATGAAGAGACAGTGCAGCATATGACAGTAGCAACAGCTGAGAAGATTTGGGTCTGTGGTGACCAGGTCCACCTCACACACACTTCATTCTCCCATTCTCTCTCTTTACTACTACAACACACACACACACTTCCTTCTCCCATTCTCTCTCTTTACTACTACAACACACACACACACACACACAAACGTCTGGTTTACTATCTTTGTGGGGACTCTCCATTGACTTAATGGTTTTTATACTGTACAAACACATTCTATCCCCTTACACTAACCCTACCCCTAAACCTGCCCATCACACACAACTGTCTGCATTTTTACATTTCCAAAAAAACTAATTCTGTATGATTTATAAGCTTGTTTACCCATGGGGACCTCTATTTAGGTCCCCACTGTGACACAAGTCCCCATGAGTCTGTGTGCATTCAGGTCGAAGTCCCCACCGGGATAGAAAAACATGAACACACACACACGAATCAATAGATTAAATTACGTGACCATATCACAAATTGCCGTGAGACTGGGTTGGGTAAAGCCATTTTTACCAGGGCATAAAAAAAAAATGTTCAGCCTCTGGGAGAAATATGCATCATTAGAGAAGTTCTGTCAGTTTTGCTTGCAGTTTCGATGTTGCTAGGCAACCACAGACAGCCTGCAGTAACTCAGGCATACAATGTCCGATCTGCCCCAAACTTCACATGTTTGAGAAGAGTCCTGTCCTGAACACATGACCATGCTCATATTCGGTTACAGCAATAGCGCCACCTGCTGGTAGCAGAAAGTGGCAAATACAAATTACTTTAACATACCGGGGGCCTGTTCTTCGTACGTCGCTAACTCAGTTAGCTGGATTTGATTGTTGGCGATTTGGCATGATCTTGGATTGTTTGGTTCTTCGACGCTCATCCTGGACTTGCTGTCATAGCAACAGGTGCGCTAGCTTGAACCTGCTCGCGAGCAGCTTATTTCATGTTAACAGGATTAGATCGCGGCTTTATAAGCGGAGCTGATACGGGAAGTCTTTTAGCGCAGCGCGATAGTGTACTTTTTGAGAGATATCATTTTTCTCATGACTCATGAGGATGTCGTTTACATCATTAATTTGTTGGAAACGCATAAATGTTCGACACATCGGAGTCGGGCTTTAATAACAGTGCAGGCAAGTTACTATTGCGATTCTTATCCAGATTAGTATTATATCAAATTTTAAAAAGGCAGTTGACTGACTAAAATCTCTTAGATGGTGTGTGACTAGTTCCATATCACAAATATGGCCAGGATCTGTGCATGACTCAAGAATTTTCAGAGATTTATGCACACTATTTGAACATGGTAAGGAAAAATATAAATATCAAGCTCACTGTATTACATACATACTTATCCTAACAGAACTGAATTTTTCCATTAAACAGGTGATTACAACAGGATCCTGCTTGGAGACAGGTGTTTTATGACCCCATTCCCTGACCCAAACCCCAGACCAGTTACAATGCCTCTCTAGCAGGACAAGGGCACACAATGAAGTGAACTTTAGCCAAAGTATCTGAAAAGTCTGAGGGTTGCACCTGACAGGGCCTGTGACATCGCATGTGCCATATTACACAACATTGCACCATCAGAAAAAATATAAAACATTTCATTAAATGTTTAATAAAAGACAAGACAAATATGCTTAGTTCCTTGATTTTTATTTTAATTGTTCTTTGTAAAGAAAAGCCAGTGATTAAGTCATCTTTTGCCTGCAAATAATATATATTGTACTCTGTGAAATAATATATTAGCACTTACTCTGAAGTTCCTATGAAGCAACTCTATCTCTAGTGCCAGTTTTTTTTTTTCTTAAAGTTGTCAAGTATTTTCAAAATACTCTGTTTTCTAGGGGTAGGTTGGGGTAAACCTGTCAAACACATGGCTTATGCATCAAAAATTAAAAGGAAAAGTACAACACTGCCCACCTCTGCATCACTGCTCTTCTGTAGATGTGGACTCCTGCAACTCATATTAGAAATAATAGGTACTCAAGTGTAAATTAAGTAAAGTTATTTATGCACTTAAAGATACCTGAGAGGGTTTCTTCACTGTCCTGTGCATTGGGGGAAAAATGGGCGGTAACACTTTATTTTGATGGTCCCTTTTGAACATTCTGTTGACTAAGTAACTTTGCAACTACATGTCAACTTATTCTAAGTTGTTATACTTGATGTTTTAGAAGTTCACAACAGTGTAGCTCTTACATTTTTCATATTTTCTCGTGTATCTGAACCCACTCGCTGACTGTGTATTGTACATATTCTTGAGGCCTGATGTTGGAGGGTTAATGAAGTCTGTTCACTGCTGTTGTAGAACTGACACACATCAGGATTCGACACACAGCCGGGACGAACACTCTCGAGACAGAAGTGCAGCGTTTGCCTGCTGTGTTTCAATGCAAAAGCCTGCGTCTCATTCACGGACCGCCTGCAGTTCAGTTTAAACATCTGCACTCAATACATGAAGTCAATGTCATTCTTCTCACTCACACACCCTTCCTTTCTATGACATTTAGCTTTATTAGAGATAACTCCTGATTCATAAAACTCAATTGCTCTGTTTGCGATCCATTAAACACATACAGTGAACAGAGTTTTATTGAAAGATGTATTGATGTAGCGTTGATGCTTCTGCTGGCGTTCAGTATCAGCAGGACTTTATCATAAGATTTTTTTGTCCATTAGAAGTCAGGGGACAGTTTCGGGTGAACTATCCCTAAAAAGACTTGATTTAAAGTGCACAAAGTATATTAGAAGAGTACTAAGTTTATATACAAATATTAACCAGAGCTTGCATGGAAATCAGGAGTTATTTGTAGGATTGTGTCTTTATAGAAGCGTTCCATATATGTCACATATCAAGTCAGAGACTGTCCTGTATCAGGAAACAGGAAAACAAGTATTTTGGTGTTGATAATGGTAACTTGAGCATTTCTGACATGGAGGCTGGGAAACACTGGCTATAGCCTACAAAATAAGTTATGACACAAATACTCACAGCAGTTTTGTGGCGAGGTTTAGCGAGGTCTGTGGCGAGGGGGGCGTGGTTTAGCGAGGTCTGTAGCGGGAGAGAGAGGAGGTAGCCGAGAGACGAGTAAGTAGGTCAAGTGCAAATGACGAACATTGTCAAATCCAGCTTTTTGTTCTTTTAAATGTTTTAAGATTCTGTCATGTAATCCATGAATATAAAGCTTGGTTTCCTCCTAGTCCTCTAAAGAGACTCGATTGCTCTATATATATTGAAGTTTAAATTTAGACTTCTAAATCGAATCATATTCAAGTAACACACAGCATATCTGATAAAGAGGCTCTGAGTGAGGCGAGCTCATTATCATAAGAACCAATCACAATCATCCAACGGCTCTGGAACCAATCAGGACTAGTCACGTGTGTTATGCAATTGTTTGAATTAAAACGAGTACAAACTTTAAACATCTTTGAAAAATATACCTATGATACAAATAATATGTTCCAAGTTCACAAAATCCTTAAAGGCCTCGTAAACGCAAAGGCTCAAGTACAGTAGTCTGTTTTATTACCAAAAAGATACCCAGAAACAGGACAACTAACTTAAAACGCAAAGTAGAACTGACACTGAACAAAACAAGCAAAGAAATATGAAAGACAACTTAAACCATTTGTAACTTTCCTAGGAGACTAACTGAAACAAAGAAAACTGAGGCACAGAACCGAAACATAATACAACACCCATACAAACATTTAAAAAAAAGAAAAAAAAAAAAGATTCTGGCACCGTTATATATTTGCTGCAGGAGTGAGTTTACAATCCTCTCAAATGTTAAAATGAAATTATTTTTGAATATGCATTGTGGCATTTAAGCTAAATAAACATTTATAGCTTTAGAAAGGCAAAACGTTTAGGGTAACAGCTTGACAATTACACTTTAATTTAATGTAGTGTTCCTGTAGATTACGCTGGTCATTCCCAGGAAATGCATGAACGGATAGACAACGGAAGACAGTTAATATGAATGCTATACAAGTCACTTTAGACCATCTGCCACATGCACTAATGTAATGAACGATCTGATGTAAAGTGTTGTGCAAAACAATGTAAAACTACAAGGTTCTGTTTAGAAAAGTCTTTATTACTGATATTTGACAAGCGTTTCAGCAGAAGTTCAGGAGTCTTCAGAAGAATCACTAATCTACAAGAAAGCATAAAATAGGCTGTAAATGTCCTGATCATCCGGTCAGGCTTGATTTTTGTGATATGACCAACTGACTTTATATGATTACATTACAAAACTGTTGCATGACATGGTTCATGTTAGCTTATAGTATGAGGATCAATAATTAGCCTTTAATTTAATAATTTGATCTTCTTGCTTTACTTGTCATCCTCCTACAGCTGAAAGAATAAACAGATTTAGTTGATCTGCAGTGTGTGTCAGTCTGAGTTTTTGATTGCGATCACATCACCTCAATCACAGCAGAACATGATCACGTCATTGAGAGCGGTGTCGTCTCCGCTTCCCTGTTTTCCTTCTACACGGGTCTGTAAGCCACAGATTCCTGTTCCTTCACAGTTTGGACTCCAGTCACCCCATTCACCCCAGTTGCCCCAGTTTCTGTTGAAAATTTGAAGCAAAGCACCTGAACTGTGTTTGAACCTGAAAAAAAACAGATGACAATATTGTGATAAATATGTAATTGTGCGGTCGGATTGACTGTCAGTCACATGCAGAGTTCATGCATTTAGACTACTTAATATAATAATCCTAATTGTATTTGTTATTTGCAGAGCCGGACAGTAACGGAGTACATTTACTTGAGTACAGTACTGGAGTACAATTTTGAGGGATCTGTACTTTACTCGAGTATAATTTTTGGGGATTACTCATTACTTTACTCAAGTACATTTGAGAGGCAAATATTGTACTCTTTACTCCACTACATTTCTATCCATAACCGTGAGTACCCGTTACTTCTAATAAAAAAATAAAAAAAAAAAAAGGAAAAATCTCGGAAACCCTCAATTTGTTCTTTCCCTCTCAAACGTGATTGGATTGTGCAGGCGCCACTGATTGATACTCAAGTACTTTTAAAAACAAGTACTTCAGTACTTTTACTTAAGTAGACATCTGACTGTAGTACTTTTACTTGTACTCGAGTAAAATTTAGCAAGGGGTATCTGTACTTTTACTCAAGTAACGAAGCTGTGTACTCTGTCCGCCTCTGGTCACATGATCTCCTGCAGCCGAATCACTGCGATCTGGAACAGCAGCACGACTGCCAGTGTGATATTAACTAAACTATTGATGGAGAGAACTGAGTCCTTAAAATAAAACCAGGATGTGTAAGAGATGGTGTGAGAGGTATACACTGGGTAAGAGATGTAAATTATAGCACCACACACACTCACATGAGGTTGTTTGCAGCCGTATCATCTCGAGATCCTTGGGAAGATTCAACTCTCAGCTGGAAAGATGTAAAGTATCCAGAAGTAGCAAATTGGGGATCAGTCCACTCACCCCAGCTGAAGAAAACACAAAAGAGGTTGCCCGTTCAAATCAATTAGCATTTTCAAGAAAATCCAATTTATTCCGATACTTAATGCAAGAATTGTTAATAAACTGAGTCCATTACTCTCCTACGCTGGACTCAACATATGCAATTCGGTTTCCGGACCGATCAACACAGTGAAGTCGAATCCCATTGAGCGCTGTATCATCACCAATAAGAAGTAGTCCTTCAACCTTAAAACAACAAGACAATCTTCCATTTGAAAGAGTAAACACTAACCCAACACTTAGTAACATTTATCTTCATGCTCTTTAGTATTACACAGACACTTTAAAAATCTTAAGTTCCCTGGAGAAACCTGGAATTAAATGACAAACAGCAACTCCACAGTTGTGAAGCGTTGAATCACTCATCCACCCCCATATTAGCAAAATAGAGTCAATGCCCAACTTACCTTCAGACTAAACCCTCCGACGTAACTTCCAATTGGACAAAACTTCTTTTCCCCCCACGATCCCCACGGCCCTCCGTTCGTCACCTTCAGCTCAGATCTGTAAGGTCGGTCAGACTGACCGCTCACATGCCCAATAATGGCCAGCAGTGAAAACATCATGGAAAAGAAGAGATGCATTGCTACAACACTGGCCTGAATACTGACAATTATAGATTAATTTATAGATAGACAATCTGCAGAGACAGAACCATAACATTCTCAAGTTTATTAAGGAAGAAGCCTCATATTTATACACAAGATTAAGCAGAATCATTAACCATGATGTCCTTTCCATCCAATCATAGTCCTCAAAGATCAACCCCTACCATATTTGGCATATTAAGAAATTATGTTTTATTAACAAAGTTCGAGAGGAGCACGTTCAGATAATCAAACCTAATTAAACACATGTGGAGCACATTCAGTTAATCAACCCAATCAATGAGTTAAGAGGTATATACCCAGCAAACAAAAAACGTGTTAAAATACAGAACTACACCAATACAACAAGTGTGGGGTATGATAAAGAAAATGAGGGGTAATGGGAGAGAATATGAATATCCAATAATGTTAGATGATAATAGGATTATTACTAATAGCAGGGACAAGGCTGAAGTTATAGCAAAGACATTAGTAAAGGTACATAGTGAAGCAAATTTAGATCAGATAGAAAGGGAAGGAAGAGAAGCTACTAAACTAAGATATAGTGCTGAGTTGGGTAATGATAAGGAGGAAGGTGGTGTGATGGAGGTGCTATTTACAATGAAGGAACTGAATTGTGCTTTGAAGAAGGTGGGGAAATCTACACCAGGGAATGACAAGGTTTGCTATGCAATGATAGGAAATCTAACTGATAAAAGTAAGGAAGTAATATTGGCTCTTTTTAATAAAATATGGGTAGAAGGGGTAATCCCTTGCACTTGGAAGGAGTCAATTATTATTCCTATTAGGAAACCTGGTAAAGACGCTAAATTGCCTAGTAGTTATAGGCCTATTGCACTGACATCTCAGTTGGGTAAGACCATGGAACGAATGGTAAATGATAGATTAGCATTCTATTTAGAAACTAAAAATGCATTGAGGAATTACCAGAGTGGTTTTAGGAAAGGTAGGGGGACTATGGACCCAACTGTGTTACTTGAAGATGACATCAGAAAAGCTCAGGTAAACAAAGAAACAGTTTTAGCTTTATTTTTTGATATAGAGAAAGCATACGACATGATGTGGAAAGAGGGGCTTCTTATCAAATTATATCAGTTGGGAGTAAAGGGGAGAGTGTTAGTGTGGGTAAAATCCTTTTTATCTGGGAGGAAAATTAGAGTTAAAGTAAATGGGGTTTTGAGTGAAGTGTATGAGGTAGACAATGGTACTCCTCAAGGGAGTATTATTAGCCCATTATTTTTTTCAGTAATGATAAATGAGATATTTATAAATGTAGAAAGGTCTATTGGTGTAGCTTTATTTGCAGATGATGGAGCAATGTGGAAAAGGGGAAGAAATATCAATCATATTGTAAATAAGATACAACAAGCAGTGGATACAGTACACACATGGACAATTGAATGGGGATTTAGGATATCTGTGGAAAAAACTAAGGTCATTTTCTTCACAAGGAAGAAAATAAGTCAGGAGTTACAGATTCAAATATCAGGTAAGGAATTGGAAAGAGTAGAGAGCTTTAAATATCTAGGTATATGGTTTGACAAAAGATTAACATGGGCAGTTCATATTCAGAAGATGGTAGAAAAGTGTAAAAAGGTATTGAATGTAATGAGGTGTTTGCATGGGGTGGAATGGGGTGCAACTAGGAGTGCTATGCATACAATATATACTGGACTGATTAGATCAGTTTTTGATTATGGGTGTGTTGTATATGGGTCTGCTGCTAAGACAGCTTTAAATAAACTAGACAGAGTGCAGAGTCGAGGTTTAAGATTATGTTGTGGAGCCATGAAGACAACTCCAGTGGCAGCCATCCAAGTAGAGATGGGGGAGTTGCCTTTAGATCTCAGAAGAGACCAGCTTAGCCTGGTTTTTTGGGCAAACCTTAAAGGTCATAGGGAAGACCATTTGAGTCAATCTACATTGGTAGAGTGTCAAGAGAGACAGAATGGTAGAAAAAGTAGTTTTGGGTGGACTATTGGACAGAAAATAAATGAGATGGAAATAGCCTTGTTGGATATAAGTCCCACAGTAGTATTTTCAAGAGTTCCTTTATGGACTCTTGAAGATCTTTCAGTTGATCTCAGTCTTTTGGAGGAAACTAAGAATGGGGATATAGATAGTAATATGGTGCAGGGGTATTTAGTTGAAAGATATGGGGATAGGATTATAATGTACACAGATGGGTCCAAAAGGGATGGGAGAGTGGGGGTGGCTTTTGTTATTCCAAAATTAAAAGTAGCAACACAAAAAAGAATTAATGATAATTTAGCAGTCTATACAGCAGAACTAATTGCTATTTTAATGGCACTCTCTTGGGCTGTGAGTAACAGGCCAAGAAGTTTAGTAATTGCTTCAGACTCAGCGTCAGCTCTGATGAGTATTCAGAACATAAATTCACAATCTAGACAAGACATTGTTGTAGAAATTGTCCAAATGGCTAGTACATTAATTAAAACTGGAGTCAATGTTGGACTTGTATGGGTTCCTGCCCACAAAGGAGTAATAGGGAATGAGTTGGCTGATAAGTATGCAAAAAAGGCAACAGAAATGGAGTATATAAGTTTAAGCATTAAGTATAGTAAAGAAGAGGTGAAATCAATCATTAAAAGAAAGATAAAGGAGAAGTGGCAAGTGTTGTGGGATAATGGTCAGACTGGTAGGAGACTATATAATATCCAAAAAAGAGTGGGGGTGAGTAGAAGTACTTGCAGAAATACACAGGAGGAGAACATCATTTCAAGAATGAGACTTGGGCATACAGGCTTAAACAGTACATTATTTTTAATGGAAAAACATGCTGATGGGAGGTGTAGTGTATGTAACACACAGGATACCATAGAACATGCTATTGAAGAATGTACTAGATATAGTAATGAGAGACAACAGTTAATCCAGCAGCTAGAAGATGAAGAGATACCTTTGAAAGTAAGAGATATTTTGCTAAGGAATTCAGGAGATTTTTGTTTTGGGTTTTTATTTTCCTTTTTTAGTAGAACAGGTTTAATAAAGATAATTTAAGTGTAGGGAAATAATTTATCCAGACCTACACTCCATTTCAGAAGGTGGCGGTAATGCAACCAGACGTTATTTGCCAACCGCCATAAAAACAAGAAGAAGAAGAAGAAGAAGTGTTAAAATACATAGTAATGGTAATTTGAGTAACAAGGAAAAGATACAGAGGGAGAAAACAATAAGAGAAAATGTAGAAGCAATACAGGATGATGGGGACATTGAAAGTGGCATAAATATGATGTGCGAATTGAATAATGTAAGAAAATCAGGAAAAACAACACCAGGTAATTATCAAATAAGTTATTGTATGATAAAAAATTTAAATTATAAGAATAAAGAAATATTATTACACTTATATAATAAGGTATGGGAAGTGGGGTGTTTGCCAAAACAGTGGAAAGAATCAACTATTGTCTCCATATGTAAACCTGGTAAGGATCCGAGTTTGGCAGAAAGTTATAGACCGATTGCTTTAACTTCACATGTAGGGAAAATTATGAAAAAAAATGATAGATTAAAGTATTATTTAGAGACAAATGAACTATTAAAGGATTACCAGAGCGGATTTAGAATGGGACGGAGCACAATAGATCCGGATATATGTTTAGAGAGTGAAATTAGAAAAGCTCAAATTAATAAAGTAAGTATCTGTATTTTTTGATGTAGAGAAGGAATACGACATGTTGTGGAAACAAGGACTAATGATTAATATTTTTCAGGAGCCGTATTCACAAAGCATTTTATCTTACCACTAGGAGTACTCCTAAATCGCACTAAAAGATTTTAGCTAGGAGTTTTCTCTTAAAAGTTATTCACAACGCCTTTCAGACCTACTCTTAGTAAAGAAAAATGACAACTCCTAAATTAAGAGTGAGTCTTTGTTGCTATGGATGACGTCATTACTCATGCACGAGCTTGACTGAAGTGACCACCTTGATTGGCTGATGATTGTAACGCGGGAATGATTCCAAACACCTCCCCTACGATGATGAGTGACAGGTCTGAGAATGCGTACGCTACACAAGTAGTGCGAAGGACGGAAGATGATGAATAACTGAATAAATAGCCTAAATGAATAAAGAGTAAGGGAAAACAAATAGCCTAGTAGCCTCATGAAACATATGGATTGATGCAATATCTTTGCAACATTATTGAATTAATCTGTCACTATATTCCTCTGCCTACGTTTGCAAAGAGAAGAACATTTTAATTTGATTCAGAATGAAACGTTACAATTAGTTTACATGCAGTGAGTAGCCTAGTTTTTGTTGTTGTCGGTGGCGATTGCATCCCTAGTTATGCCTACAATGCAAAATTGTTCCCTCGCGATTGGAAGCTGTAGCCTCCGCATACGCATTTCAAAACATCGCAACGTGAAATGCCACAGAAAGCGCACTGTAAAAAATTTAACGTAAAATCAACAGTAACTTACTGGCAACAAATATCCAGCAAGCTTCAGTATTTTATTCCACGGTAAAATTACTGTAAATCTAACTACAGCAGTTCACAGCTTACTGTATAATAACTTACAGTATATTTATACTGTAAAATTAATTACAGTTCTTGTTTTTGCACTGTATTTTAAAATACTGTAAAGTTACTATGCAGTATAATTGATTACGGTAGTTTTTATATTCACATACACAACATGTTATAACTAACTGCAATCTGTTACACGCTTAAAAACAGAATGAAATATAAAGGCTTGTATGCAAAAAATATTTCACACAGTTATATTACTGATTATTAGATGTCACGTCAATTAGGACAACACTCAGAAGTCAGTTTAAAAACTTTTATTAAAATTGAATTAATTAAACTGTAGAAACACTCCAGACTTGGAAGGGCCAATGCAGATACCAGATTTTTGCTGCCTATGGAGAACAAAACACAAAAATTGAGTTGCACTACTGCTTGACAAACATCAATGTGATAAACAGCTTTCATTTAATTTACAGTATATGGAACCACAATACATTCAACCAGGAGATGTGCCAAAACATAATACCTTTAAATGAGAATGAAACTATGTGAGGGTGAATACATTTTTGGGTGTACTATACCTTTAAACTAAATTCTAAGATCCTGATCTCCTCCCATGTTAAAATCTGAAACCGCTCTAATTTTATGAATTTTAGTGCGTTCTTCAATAGCTGATAATGATTTACCTCAGGGATTATAAAACGGGGATTGTCGCCTAACTTAATGGACATTTTCGTGAATATCAAACGAATATTAAATATACAACTAAATTAACCGCAGTCCGTTGGCAGTGAATGTATCCAGACATCAACAAACTAATAGTGCACTTGAAGAAGTGAATGAAAACGAGTGAGCAAAATCGAACCCTGTGAACGTCTGGTCTGAATGACCGTGGATGCCGAGCTGAGGGAATTCATTCGGCGCGACTTTCACTGCCTGTGTATTCACTTGTGCATCAGTTGTAGCTACTCACGTTATGCATGTATAATATGACTTAAAACACTGTGGTTGTCCCTTCAAGTCGTGCATAACATGGGTCGATTTCGAACGTAGCCTTGTAGGGGTAACGTTAGGCGAGTATGAGGACTCGATTGCGACCATAGATCGCGACAGGCCACACGCACACAGTGTAGTTAATTTACACACAAATGTTCAGAAACAAAGAACATTTCGATTACTTTGTTCTAAACTTGAAATTATTAACTAAAATTAACAGCAAACCTTGTGATAAATAGTATTTGGCTAACTGGATCTGAATGTTTGCGTTACAAAGCTATCAAACTCACCACCGATTTAATGGTAAAACGAATATCTTGGGGTGAAACATTTAGAAATACACATCTTTAAGATATTGAATAAAAATAAAAATGTACATCTCACCTGGCTGGTTCTTGCTGGTAGTGCCCGTCCTCAAAGGCTCAGGATGAAATGGAAAATTCGAGTGACGGCTGACGGTTTAGATTATTGGTTGCCAGGTGTATATTCCGTGCGATTCCGCTCTTTCTGCAATTAAGTGCGTTTAAAGAAAGCAAAATAATAATAATAAAAAAACATCATGGGAATTGATTTGATCTATTTTACCTAGCCTATGTCAATGATCATCGGATGGGACTACATCTGTCACCCAAAAAATTGTATGTTATACCATTTGAGATTAGTTGGGTTTGTGACAAAATCTGGCAATCATAAAGACACACAATTAAAAAACACCCACATCAAATATTTAACTTTTTTTAACTATATGCTAAATGGCTTAATATATGGGTTACCTTATGAAACAATGTATTATAAAATTCCTCAACTGAAATTACCTCAATAAACCAAAAAACGTCCTCTGTTGGGGTTGTCTGTTGGAATAATACTGTCATCAATTTAACAGTAATATAAGGATTACTGTAATTATTTTCCCACTCTGTTGTTTTTTTCAAAGAATAGCATAAATTGACAGCAACTTTCCTGTAAATCGTTTCTACAGTAAGACAAAGCTGGAAATACAGCAACAATACTGTAAAAGCTATCAAAAAGCTATGGAGTGACACGCCCATTATTTTTAGGAGTTGCTCCTAAATTCGCCGGTTAGGAGCTACTTTTAGCCTTAAAATTCTTTGTGAATACGGCCCCTGATGGGAATAAGAGGGAGACTGTATAGTTGGATCTTTTTAACGGATTGGTGGATCACAATAAAAATAGGGAAATAATTTAGTACAAAGTATTTAGTGGAAAATGAAGCTCCTCAAGGAAGTATAGTGAGTCCAGTTCTGTTTTCAGTTATGATGAATGAAGTGTTTAGTAAAGTTGATAGATCTATAAGTGTTGCATTATTTGCAGATGTGGGTGTTATGTGGGAAAAGGGAAGAAATATAGAATATATAATGAGGAAAATACTAGAGGCTATACCCAAATCCGGCGAAACACGGAAGTAAAGCAGCGCCGCCATTACTTGCTGCTAAGGAAGTAGCGGAAGTAGCGTGTTGGTCCCGTAGGCGGCTGTAGCAGATGTTAGCTGTACGAAATTACCAATTTTTTAGTACGTATGCTGTCCGAAATCGCATACTCTCTTGAGTAGGTACTTATTTTGAATTTGAGTAATTGCTTCAGGGCTGCTAAAAAAGTATTTTCTGTATAGAATCATATGCACACCATATCTCGCTGGTAGTAATAGGTCATCAGGTACTTTTTTGCCTACTCTTTTATCAGTACTGTGATTTTGGACGTATGGCTTTTGTCACATACAGTTTTTCGTCTAGCCTACTATATAGTAGGGAAGTATGCGATTTCGGACACAGCTTAGGTTTCTGATGAAAACATAATTTGATATGATGCAGATGATCATGTGATATGAAGATGATCATGTGATATGAAGATGATCATGTGATATGAAGATGATCATGTGATCTTCTGTTGATCTGCTGTAATACTGATGATCTCCAGCAGAGAGAGACACTGATCTGTGTGATAAACTGAAGTGTGTGTCTTTAGATTCATGATACAAATTTAGTCTTCAAGAAACATATAGGGTGCTTCTAATTTCTTATTTGTGCATCCTCGTTTCCTTACCTCGCTTCAGGTTGTGAGGGAAGGACGCAAGGAAAGAAAGTGAGGACGGAGGAATTGAATGAAAGCTTTTTTTTATACATTGGAATACTTGATCACTCCAGTGTCACTTCACAGCGTCATCAGCAGCGCTCAAAGGATCTGCCCTTATGTTGTTGAAGTTTGTTTATTTAAGAAATTCATAATGAATAATAATAAAGCAAGAGACCCTGTTGAAATATGTGAGATGTGTAGTTTATAAAAACAGCAAGGGTAAAGTATAAATTCAAATTACTGTGACGATGTGAAGGGGAGGAGAATTTATACGTGCGTCACGTTTAGTCAATAAAACACTTCCGCATAGGATACACCTGTGTATCCTCGCTCATAACTCCTCTGAAAGCTCCTCACTCCTCGATCCTCGACTCCTCGCGGTGCAATTGGAGAATTGAGATGTCCTTCAAGATGGCTGTGCTTGATTGGTTTCCGGGTCATAGGATGGAGTACAGAGGAGCGAGGAGACGAGGAGGGATATTGAGAAGCACCCCTAGACTTTAATATGATGGCAGATTATTGAGAGTTTGTTCAAGAACTGAAGTGTAAAGATGAACAGTTGGAGTATTTTTAAAAGGCCAAAAGTGCTTGATTGATTTTAAATGATTCCTTAAGAAAATGTTATTAACTTTTCAAAACCGACTGTCAAATCCTGCTTTTCGTACATTTACTGTTTTAAGATTCTTCTGTTGTGTAATCCATGAATATAAAGCTTACTGTACATCATGTTTTCAGCAGATTCGTGTTTGGAAAGCTCATGTCTGATCTTTAACTCTCACCATGACCATCATAACAGATCTCTCGTTCAGACCAGACACATTTCTCTCTTTTGCTGATTTACATCATTTGAAAGATGAAAAACAATGTGAAAATATAAAAGACGCAATTTAAGTGAATATTTGTAAAGAATATATTTGTAAACTCTCCTGTAGGCGAGTTGAACTGAACCCAAGTGCAGTTTTATTGTATCCAAAAGTGAACAGATACAAAGTAAAGTTCTGACTTGATTTAGAAATATGAACTCGTGAACATAAACAAATTAAAACATGAACTCATGAACATATGAAAACATGAACAATGAGACATGGGGGCTACTGACACTAACAAGGCTATATATGAGGAACAGCTGATGATGATCCTGGTTGGTTAGTCTGAGCAGTGGGTTATGGGTAATGTAGTGGAGGCCATCAAGGGCACTCCAGCTGCTAATCGTGACACATATGCTATCAGAACACTATTGGGTCGGGTTGACAATAGACATTCAGAAAGGAGCCGATAATCAGGACTTCAGTGAAACCACTATGGGAAATTGTAGAGGATTTTCTTCAGTTACACATTGGTCTGATGGAAATGTGAATCAGGAACTTGTGTCTTCTCAGAGTATTGTTACATCATTACAAATTATGGAAGCCTTAAATCGCTTTTTCCAATTTAAAGTCAAATTCAAGACAGTATTGAAGTAGAAGTGGATCAAGACGAAGTTGAGACACAAGGGGAATTGGAGGAAAATAATTGTAGTGTTCCTAATGTAAAGGTGTTTGATGGATGCCATGTGGACAAGTCTCTTTTAACTGAAACTCAGATTCAAGATATACAGGAAGATTTCCATTACACGAGAGTAGATGTTAAAACTTCATGCTGATTTGTACTCGGCTTTCGCCAAGATTAAGCACCAACTAAGATGTAGCTTTACAGTAACCTATGCTTTTCCATCCATTTACGCTTCTTTCCAAATGGTGATGTGAATCTCCTTCTGTCTGGTGTTAATAGCTGCAGTGTATTTTGCGCGTCAGCACACACAACGGCTGCAACCACAGTGCGGTCCCCCCATAACAACCCTCTGGATTGAGCTTAGGGGACATCTCTAGGGTCTTCAAGTGGGCACCTTCCGTCCTTAGTGTTTCGTCGACTAGCCCACGACACCTCAAGAGGGCTCGACAGTGACTCTGGCGTCCCAGAGTCCCCCCCCCCTCCGTCCCCCACTCAACTCAGCCCAGCTTACTGACCTTTACATCCTTCCTGCTGCTCAGGTTGCTCCTTCCTCATAGTTCACATTAGGGTTGGGCCGATGGGCGATATCATCATCCATTATGGTGGCTGACAGACATCACGATGTTTAGAAGGCACTACCCCGCCCCCACGAACTGGGAGAAAAATAGAGTTGACTTTATAGTTATTTACACTGTGTGTCTGACATCAATAAAAACCGTCGGCAAATATATTTGAATGGTTTGTTATTGCTGCTTCCATAGACACCATTGTGTATTTTACAAACTATAAATGTGTTGTTTTGCTATAAATTATATGTATTTAAATGTCTGAAACCTAAAATAAACATTATGTGGTTAAAAACACTGAACAGTTGTGGTATACCAAAGAGTATAGAAGTACCAAGAGGCGAAACTCCGTTGCAGTTTTGGTAACAATCGCTAGATGGCGCTGCTGTCGCGCTGACGCCATTTTGGACTGAACCAATGGTTTTACCGTTAGCACAACTGTACAGCATTATGTCTGGAAATAATTGGAAACAAAGAAAACAGTGTTCTGCCATCAACTGCAAAAACCACCAGTGTACAACCAATCAACTAGCATTTCATAGATTCCCCAAAGATCCAGACAGAGAGGTAAAGTAGAAAAGGTTTTTATTAACGTTAAAGTGAGCAGCGTACGTACGTCTCCATATGTAACGTTAAATAAGTAAGTAAGTAAAAATTATTTATATAGCACCTATCACAGATAAAATCACAAAGTGCTTTACATAGCCAGTTTAACAAAATATAACAATTCAGACACACCATACAGAAATAAAATAAAAAATAAAACAAAACATACAAACAGAATATCTCAGTCAACTGAAAGCTTGTCTAAAAAGTACTGTCTTTAGCTGTTTTTTAAAAGAATCAACAGAATCGGCCACGCGCAACGACGAGGGCAGGGCATTCCACAGTTTGGGAGCTACTGCATAAAATGAGCGCTCACCCCAAGTTTTAAGGCGTGTTTTGGGGACCATCAGGAGGTTTTGACCAGAAGAACGAAGAGTGCGGCCGGAAGAATATGAGGTCAGCATGTCGGCGATATATTGGGGGGTCTGTCCATGTAGTGCTCTAAAAGTTAAGACTAAAATTTTAAACTCAATTCTATATTTTACTGGAAGCCAGTGAAGATTAAATAAGATGGGAGTAATGTGAGTCGTTCTGTTAGTTCGTGTAATTAGCCTGGCTGCAGCGTTTTGCACCAATTGAAGACGGTTCAGAGAAGATTTGTTTAAACAGGTAAAAAGAGAATTACAATAATCAAGCCGTGAAGAGATAAAAGAGTGAATGATCAATTCCATGGTAGCTTTAGGTAAAATAGATCTCAGTTTAGAGATATTTCTCAAGTGAAAAAAACAATTTCTGACCAACTGTCTAGAATGACCATCCAGAGACATAGATTGGTCGAACAAAACACCCAGGTTTCTTAGACTCATCTGGAAGGACGAGTCCAAGGAACAGAGGTGTTGTTTAATTTGGGGTAGTTTTTGTTCTGGAGCTATGATCAATGTTTCAGTCTTTTTTGTATTTAGTTGTAAATAATTATTATATAACCAGGTCTTAATGCATGACAGGCATTCTAATAAATCGGTTAATTTACCTAATTCTGACTCATTAAAAGAGCAATACAGCTGAATATCATCAGCATAAAAGTGATAGGACACATTATGAAAATTACGAATTATTTCACTAAGGGGGCTAATGTACAATAAAAACAAAATTGGACCGAAAATCGAACCCTGAGGAACTCCATATGAAAGCGCCGTCATGTCAGACAAGATGTTGTTTACGGACACACAAAATGATCTATCACTCAAGTATGAAGTGAACCATTTTAGAACAGATCCAGAAAAACCCAATTCATTACGTAGACGATTTATCAAAACTCCATGATCAAATGTATCAAATGCCGATGATAAGTCAAGTAAAATTAACACAGTGTATTGATACCTTTAGCAGAGCAGTCTCAGTAGAATGGAATTTGCGAAAACCTGACTGAAATACAACATAAACATTTTTTCCTTCTAGAAATGAAGTCAGCTGCCCCGCCACCACTTTCTCAAGAATTTTAGATAGAAAGGGCAATTTAGATATAGGCCTGTAGTTAGTCAGTTCAAAATAATCCAAATTAGGTTTCTTTAATATGGGGCTGACAACTGCTTGTTTAAAATTGATAGGCACAGAACCAGATAAAAGGGAAAGGTTAATCAGTCTAACAACATACGGACCAACTAAATCGAACACTTTTAACAGCAACGAAGTCGGCAATACATCAAGCGGACTTGAAGATGGTTTAACTTTTCTTAATAAGCCCTTAATGTCCTCTCCATTGACAGGTGAAAAAGTATCCCATGAGTATGAGGCAGCTAAACCACAGGATATGGACTCAAGGGATGGATTTATAGTAGCTCTAATATCTTGCACCTTATTTACAAAAACCTGTAAAAACCTATTACAGTCAGACTTTGAGTGCACGGGCACTTGGGAAGCAGGAGGAGAGACAATCTGAGATATGGTATCAAACAGGACTTTAGGATTTTTCTTGTTCAGGGTTACAAGATTCGAAAAATAAACTGACCTGGTCTGTTTTATCATAACATTAAGCACTGTGATAAGCTCTTTCAAATGCAGTTTATGTACTTCCAGACTAGTTGATTTCCACAAACGTTCAACATTACGGCACTTTCTCCTGAAAGACATTATTTCTTCATTCAACCAAGGGCATGGATTCTTAGGGGATGTGCTTTTATTTTTCAGAGGTGCAACATTATTTAAAATAGACAAACAATGTCTATCAAAAGACTGAAGAAATGAATCAACGTCACTACACTCAATAAAAGAACTAGGGTCAAATGCCTCAGAAAATTTCTCAACTGTGGTTTGGGTAATTATGCGTTTTTGCAGCATAGGTGTACATGGAGGACAATCAATAGTAAATGACAGGTTAAAAAATATGCAGCTGTGGTCACTAACATTAATGTCCATAACACTCAATTGTTCAATGTTCAGGCCTAAAGAGAAAACAAGGTCCAACGTATGGCCTTTTATATGCGTGGGACCAGAAACACACTGTTTAAAATGAAATGATTCAGTGAGAGTTATGAACTCAGATGCCACAGCACAAGAAGCGTCAATATGGAGGTTAAAATCCCCGAGTAACAGAACATTTTCAAGTTTGATAATTGAAGATAAAAACTCTGCAAAATTCTCTAAAAACAAGCGAGCAGGACCAGGAGGTCGGTAAATTAAGACACAATAAAATGGAGCAATATTTCCAACCTTAGTCATCTGTAGCTCAAATGTTCAACAGCCTGCAACAGAAACGGTCCCGGTACACGAGCGCGAGTCCACCACCTCGCCGCGACACCCGCGGTGTCCCGAACACAGAACAGTCCGGAGGACAAAGTTCGTTGAGATGAGTGTACTCCATTTCTCGCTGCCAAGTCTCAGGAACATAAAGTCAATATGTTCCTTTGTGAATAAATCATTGAGGATGAACGTTTTGTTAGCAATGGAGCGTGTGTTAAACAGGTCCGGCGAGACAGAAAAGTCCAGATTGACTGATCCAAAAGGACGGCGGTGCACAGGACGTGTTCATGCCCGGCTTGCTGACAGGAACCGACCTCAGGCAACGCTCAATCCAGAAAGATCCAGGACCTCTCAAACATGGAGGCAGGCCACGTTGTTTCCTCAGCCTGACCTGGACACCAGCCCTGGAACCCCGCTTCCTTCTCCTACCGCGAGGCTTCGTTACTAGCATGTACATCGGCGATGACGTGGAATATTCCAAGTTTGGAGGGAAAAACTCTGTAGTCCTGGCCCAGATAACCGAGAAGTCGTTCATGGACCTCTTGATGCGGAATAACGTGTGGCGATCGTATTTTAAAACAGCTGAGACACAGCTACTTGTTAACAGGGCTGATATGACAAAAAACAACACCAGAAAAACCACAGATACACGTGAGAAAAGAGTGAAAACAGAGGCAAAGCCGATCACAGGCCTCATCTTGCTAGATCATAAGCAAACTTAAAATGATAATTAATGAAATAGCGGCATGGATGTACAACAGTGAGTGCAGGGAGGTTGTGTGTGACAAGGAAAAGTGCAAAAACACTCTTGTATACATGGTAAAACTATTCAATAGAGTCAGAATCCATCATATATTACGGACCCAAAATCGACAACTCTCACAGCCCAAACAGAAGCGCAACAGAATTTTTTTTTAAAGCTAAGTCATCTGTACATTAACTCTCTCTTTCTGTATCAAATGTAACATGTAGTACAAGGTTTTTATCAGTCAAGATAAATTAAATTATAATAAAACTAAAGACTAAAACATATAGAACAGCTAATATACTTACCATTGCCATTCTATTTGTAGTAACGTAAATGTGTGCACTTTACTTGCACAATGTTTGATTTGTTGTGTGTAAGTTAATACAGGCAGAAATGATGTGATCTACTTACCATCACCAATTATTACTGGTCATTTTGTGACGATCTTCTATTACTATTAAATATTCTCTCTTGACTAATGTGTTGTCCCTTTCACCTACTCACTGTTCATTGTGTTTTGGCTTTTTCAATGAATTTGTTAATCATTTCATGAGGAACATTGGCTGTTGTTACTGGTGTTGTAAAATTGTACTGTGTATGAAAACGGGAGTTATCCCCAAAAGTTATTGGGGTAAATAAATAGCCTATTTGACAGCTTCATGCTCTATGACGAAATTGTTTAATTATAAACCGATCCATAAGCATTATTTTGTTGTACATTATTCAACACGGCGTTTTAGTTTAGGCTATAGAGATATTAAAAACTAGAAACTACTATTTAGTTCCATTAACCGCTTTTGAATTGGAACCGGTATCATTCAATTCTATGACAGCTGTGTTGCGTTCAGTCCAAGATGGCGGAACTGCTGCTCTGCGCATGGGCGCGTTTGTTGCAATGGAACGTTCTATTGAGTTTCGCCTCTTGGTACTTCTATGCTCTTTGGGTATACGACAATTCAGCATGACGTCACAACAGTAATAGACGTTCTTCCGGGTGGCAAAAGCCGAAGCGTTCCTATGGCAACACTAGTAAATTGCTTGGAAGGGAGACACACGGTCGGCAGTAGTCTAATCTAAATTTCAACAGTTGATTAAAAAACAGACATGGTGGAAATTCAGACATAGTTAACATGATCATTAGAGCTTAGATTCTTTGATCTAGAGACGTGCACTCCCAACGCAAAAGAGTGCGGCGCGGCACTAGATCTGATGGCCGAGTGCGAGCGCGAGCGCGGGCGGTAATGCACTCACTCTGTGTGTGCAGATTGCGGGAGGATAAAACGATTCGCGGGACTCCCGCAAACTAGAAATATCTATGAATAAAACATATAAAAACTAATACATTTTTATTCATCTGTTGCAGAAAAGCAACAAGAACAACTAAAACAAAATAGAAACGATTTACAGGCCTGAGTTTCTTTTTATAACATGTTTGCAGCGTTGAGCGATGTAGCCAATCATAGACATATGTGTTGATTTCTTGAACGCAATGGCCAATCAGAAGCATTTAAGATAGTCTCCCCTCACTGCTCAAAACTGACATTTTGATCAGAGCTGAATTCTGTATGCTGGCAAATCCTCTAATTATAACAAACAAAGTGTATATTATGAAAGATTCATTGTGCAGTCAGCTTCATTCATAATAACAGAGATGTGTGAGATCGCGATGAACAGCTTTTTAGGAATTATTAAGGGAGCGCACTTTGAGCGCATTCAGTCATTGCCAAACCATGCACGCAGTAGCCTGCTTGCTTTTATGTTATAACAGTGGTTTGTGTGTTATTATTTAATAAAAAATTATTTATCAGGAGCATTTATGCTGGTGTGTATGATGGTGACACGTAGGCTAACTTGAAAGCATTTGGAGGTACAGAAAAAAAGTATATTTGCGGGCGGGAGCGGGAGCGGGACAAAACATAAATGTTGCGGGCGGGAAAAAGTAACGTAGAAAGTAGTTGAGAACGTCAGTTATAACGACCCACGTATTAAAAATGGTTGGGTTTAAATCGGGCTCATAATTACAGTTAATGTGTCGGGCCGGGAAGCGCAAAGAAGACAACATGCACTACTTTTGACGACGTCCACTCGCGTTAACCTCCTCACCCACAGGTTCCGCTGGATAGATTAACTTTTTTCTGAAGGAAATCGATTAAACCCTACACCTTTTGCTGTATATCTGGCGGCGCAACCCCAAACACAACACGTTTTCGCCATCGTTTCAACTTTGATCAACAACAAAGATTTTAACTATGTAACTGTTTACAGTAGCCAGCTGGATCTCTTCAGTTGGTCAGTAGAAGCCGCTCGCGTTCTGCCACCCGGAAAGTATCTTGGTGCCTATTGTTTACAAACATTCTGAAATGCCCTATAGCCTATGACAAGCACTGAGCGCGTCCGTCTTTGGCTCAGCGCCAGCCATAGCGTGAAAGCACAGTTTGAATCTGGCAGTGATGTCACGTCACTGTAAATTCGCTCCTTAGTGCTCAGCTGCTGCAGAGTTTGCCGAAATCGAAATTGCTGATGAGATATAGAGGGAAATATCTAGTGGAAAATGAGAATGTTACCACCCCCCATCATCGTCCATCGCGATGTTTCACTGTAGACATCGTCTGATACCAAATTGGTAAACATCGCCCAACCCTAGTTCACATGTGACCTAACCACAATCTCTCACAATCTCTCCGCAACCCGACCATACGCGCCAACCCGTTTGACTAAGGCTGTCGAGCCCCACTGCCGTCATTAAAGCAGGTTCAGTGGCAACGGTTCTGTATTGCATACTACCGCAAAACACAATATCTGTTCAAACACTTCTTTTACATCTTGGCCATGGGAACTACAGATGAAAAATAGCATTTTGGCTAATCCTGGCTTTTTTTAACAATGTTTGTTCATGTGTTTATGAAATTGCACTGTCCCTTCTTAAATAAACCAATATAATAATAATAACACCAATCCTCATTCACGCAAAATACACAGGAACATAATATTACAATGTAAACTATACAAATAAACTAACAGACTCTTCAAGTTTTCAAGAATTCTTCTAAACCATAGCGTGGCGGCCTGTACACAGCCAGCCAGAATCTTTCCGTCTCAACCACAGCCAGTTGCTGCTCCTTTCTGCTGCTTCAGATAAGTTCTTTACTGTGCGACGCAACTCTTGGCCACTGAATCCGACGTCTCTGAGGAACCGGGTTGTAGAGTGTGCCACAAATCCTTGACAACCCACTTCCACTGGATAAACCTGGACTCTCCATCCTCGCTGTTCTGCTTCAGTGGCCAGATGAGCATACCGCAGTTTCTTCCTCTCATATGCCTCATCTACAGCATCCTCCTATGGCACTGTTAACTCTATCAGTTGAACAATGCGTGCTGATGGAGACCACAAAACAATATCTGGTTGGAGGTTAGTGGTGGCAATCTCAGGTGGAAAAATAAGCCGTTGATCAAGATCAGCCAGCATTTTCCAGTCATGTTCCTAACAGAACACTGACATGTTCTCTGGTACTGGGTGTTGCGGGTGAGGAGCTGGCTACAGATGTAACAACAGACAACAATGATTTCATAAAACTGTATGATGTATATTTGCACTATTACAGGCCTGAGTCAATTTCTGTGGATTTTTATATAACCAATACCTTTGAAATGCAGTGCAAAGTTGTTCACTGTCTCTGTTGAATCAAGGAAATCAGTGGCTCCTTTGCTGCTCAGTTCAAACACCTCTAATGTGGACTTTTGGCGGTCAAATGATAAAACGGCTGTTTCCACACCCAAATCCTCAAGCTTGGACACCTTTACAATATTTAGAAGAAGACAACCACAAAAATAGTAAATAATTGATTATACACAAAACCTACTTTTAAAAATTCAACACACACTGAAGAAACAACTCATAACAGGGCTTGGCAAAATAAAAACAGTGTTGTCACACGTGGCAAATAAGTGGTCAAGGACCACCCAGGGTTACATTAACTATAAATTAGTTGTTTACATAGAGTCCAAATGCAATAATTTTGACTCATAGTCATTTGTGACTACTAATGCTTCAATTGAACACCTTGATGTGAATAGACTAGCCCAACCAGTAGGAACTTAGTTTGAGAGGGTGGTATAAGCCTTTGACAATTTCTTCAAAGTGAGAATATTTGATGTTGATAGCCATGTAAACAACAATCTGCTGGAATATTTATTTGGGATGAATTCATTTGAAATGATGAAAAAAATCTACAGATCAACAATCCAGTTGTCTGTCAAAATGTTCTGCTCACATCACAATTGCTGTCGATCATCCTTCCATCTAATACTATAATAATACCACAAATGCCTAGTAAATGAAGCCATTTTCCAAACCTCTAACTTCAGCTTCTTAAGGTGCATTTTAATTCGGGCATCCCTCATCTCAGGGCTAAGGTCCTGT